>WNHD01000340.1:0-60924 GCA_011057455.1 Ganaspis sp. Gsp50
GTTTGAGTCTTGGATAAATAATGGTTTGAGTCTAAGATAAAATGTCGGTAAGTGTCGGTGCAGGGATCTTGGTCCAGAACGCTGCTAGTATATCTACTAGCGTTTAACAAAAGAAACGTAACATTTGAACATAATCAGGGTGGCCACAAATTTTCCATTTCAAATTTCCCTGATTTTTCCCTGACTCAAGCTTTATTTTCCAGAATTTAGAGTTCGTTAAAATTCATTCCTAGTTATGCACAACATTATGCAAATTTCTGACAAAATTTTTAAACTTAACCCTTAATAGTTGAAATTCTTTGAAGTTTAAATTTTTTTAACATACAATATTGACATAAGAAAATTTTTTCTTAATAAGAATTAATCATTCTATATCGGTCAAATCATTATAAATTTAAATTTAAAACTTCGTTATTTATTATTTATTTATTCCCTGACTTTTAGAGACTTTTGATAAAAATCCCTGACTTCCAGATTTTCCCTGACCTGCGGCCACCCTGTAATAATAATAATAATAATTAATAATAATAATTAATAATAATAATTTATTACAACTTATAATTCGAAAATTGCTTTTTCTTGTCAAAAACTAGCTTCTTACAGTTTTCTATATTTTCGAGGACAAAAAGAAATTTTCAAATAATAAATTTTCTGTTGACATTTGAATAAATTTTATTTAATTAATTAAATATTAATAATTAAATATTAATAATTAAATATTAATAATTAAATATTAATAATTAAATATTAATAATTAAATATTAATAATAAATTATTAATAATTTTTTTAAAGTTGATATTATCAATAAGGTAGACTGATAGTATCAATTTTAAACTATTGTCAATTTAAAATTGATATTATCAGTGACTGAGTGACAAATTTCTTTAATAATCATATTAATATTAATAATAACAAATCGTTTTCTCAGTCAGAAATTAAATTATACAAATTTAATATTTCTTAATTAATATTAAATTTATACAATTTAATTTTCGATTGAGAAAACGATTTTTTTGATTCAAACATAATATGTTTAATTGACTTAATATATCCTATTTAAAAATATATTTTGTTTGTGACAAACTTATTAATTTTAAACATATTATTTACTAATTTTAAACATACTATTTACTAATTTTAAAGATACTATTTACTTATTCTAAACATGCTTTTTACTAATTTTAAAGATACTATTTACTAATTTTAAAGATACTATTTACTTATTCTAAACATACTATTTACTAATCTTTAAGATACTATTTACTAATTCTAAACATACTATTTACTAATTTTAAACATATTTTATGTTCGAATCAAGCATATATGATTTAACCAACATTTTAAAATTAAGCTTATAAATATTTTTGAATTCTTCTAATCGTTATCGACGACGATAAAAGTTAAAAAAATAAGAGTTTTTGAAAAAACGAGAGGAGTAACATTGCGAAATGAAGAGATCTCTATTAAATATGGAAATGAGATTAAAAAGGGAGGATGGACAGAGATTGTGGAAGCAAGAGACTGAAAGGTGAACGACGTAATCGAGAAAGAAACGAGATACCGTCAAGAAAAATGAGGGGCTTCTCGCCACAGACTTAAGGTCCCTTCGGCTAGGTTGGTGTCAGCACGCGACCTCGTCATCGTATGTGCACATTAACGTATCTGCGTGCAAGTGCAAGGAACGCTTTACATGACATCGAACCTGTAGAACCCACCTTTCTTTTGTGTATGTGCGACAAGCGCTTGTTCTTATCAAGACGAGCCCAAGAAAATTCAACAATTGCTTTTTTTTCATACATCCACACTACATTTATTAATTACACACAACATCCGCCGGAAATCTCACGCCGTCCCAAACAACTGCGATTCACATTTTATTCAAAATCCATAAATTTTCTACCTCCAGTGGATCGTTTAATTACAACCTCCTTTCTAAAAATAAAAATCCGCCTATCCTGTCCATCTCCCAGATATGGAGAAGAATTTAATTTATTAATTGTATATTTTATTATTATATTATTAATTATATAATTTATTAATTATTCATTAATATATAAATATATAATAATTATTAATTCCAATATATTTATTATAAGTACAATTTGTACGAATGGGCATTTTTTTTGTAGCCCGTATACTTTATAAGAATAAAGAATAATTATTTATTATTTATTAATATATAATAATTATTTATTATTTATTAATATATAATAATTATTAATTATTTATTAATATACAAATATATAATAATTATTAATTTAATTAATTAGTAAATAAAAAACAGAACCTTCTCAATGAGAAAGCAAAAGAGTAAAAAAGAAATTCGGTACAAAAAAAGAAAAATAAAGACCAAGTAAAATAATAAATAATAATAATAAATTAGTACTTAATTGTAAACCCACTTTTCGGCCAAAAGGCTGAAGTTTCAATAAATATTAATATTAATTAATAAATAATTTGTAAAAACAAAATATCCAAAAGCAGAAAAAAAATAAAATATCCAAATTGTTTCCTCTATAAAGAAGCAATTTTAAAACTGAAACAAAAAACGTTTAGAAAACATTTGTTACGTTTTCCTATTTTGGTAAAAAAAAAATTTACGAGACCTTTTAAAGAATTGCCAAATTTGTTTATTTGTTTATAAAATACTACGCTTCGACTTTGAGAATTCATTAAAAGACCTCGTAAAATTTTGAAACCAAAAAACAGAATTGTCAAATTGAGAATTGTCGAGATGTAAGATTTAAAAAAATTGTCGAGATGTAAAATTTAAAAAAATTGTCGAGATGTAAAATTCAAAAAAATTGTCGAGATGTAAAATTTTAAAAATTTGTCGAGGTATAAAATTCTGTCAAAATTACTATGTGGAAAAAAGCTTTCGAACCTATAAAATAACTATGGAATCTATAAAATAACTATGGAAACTATAAAATAACTATGGAACCTATAAAATAACGATGGAAACTATAAAATAACGATGGAAACTATAAAATAACGATGGAAACTATAAAATAACTATGGAAACTATAAAATAACTATGAAACCTATAAAATAACTATGGAACCTAAATAATCGCAGAGACCGTAAATATTCCAATAACACATAAATATAGAAAATAATTATCAGAGTGGAAAAAAGTGATATAATTAGCTTGCCAGCGGTTACATGGATATAAAAAATGTGAAGTGAAATTTGATCAGATCTGTAAAGTTTTACCGCAGAACAGATTTACAGACACTTTCGATTAGGATTTAGTGGTAATATTTTAATATTTCAATTTACTTGAACCCCTTCTCGGGAGTGGAAGTTCATAAAATGGTTCATAAAGGACAATGGCGATTAAAGATATACGCAGCTGCAGCCGGCCTGTTGTGATGTGACGTGTATACATAAATAATTTATATCGCGATTACGTTAATTGTTGTAGCTGGCTGAGAAAATTGCAGTTTTAAAGGAGTTTCGTCGAGACCTACGGAAAAAGTCGAGCGTTTTCAAGAAGAGCACCAGCTGCCAACTCTTGCATTAAGAAAACACAAAAATATAAAAATCTCCTTTATTGACGCTAAATATATATTATTTAATACCCTTTTACGTAACATTATGTATTCAGATTCAAACTGCACATCATTAGAATGCGTTTCACTTTCCTTCTCTCTTGCAATTTTCACTTAGAACACCAACTCGAAATAAACGTCATCGAAAAATTAGAACTCTGCTTTTAAAGTGCAATTTGAAATTTTTCATTCAAAACATTCGTCTCGAAATAAAAGTAAACGAATTCCTTCCCAATGATCATTTTTACACGTTCCTTGTAGTAAATTTTGCACAATCTTGATGGCAATTTTTGGACGTTTTTAATTTTTGGACGATTTTAATTTTTGGACATTTTTAATTTTTAGACGTTTTTAATTTTTGGACGTTTTTAACAATAATTTTTGTCCACTTCTAGTCGTGAATTTCGAAAGTTTCGAACGGAAATTATCAATATTTGGAAAGAAGACATTTGAAGAAGATTTGAAGCTACGAAGGGATATTTTGAAATTTTTGCGATTGAGGTTTTGCAAATTTGGATATAGATTTGAGGCTGATTTTTTATTCAGAGCTTGACAATTGTTATAGGCAGAACTAATATAAAGCTGCATATCAGCTTAAGGGAGTGACTAACTTGATTAGTCGCATTATTGGTATCGGATAATATGCTGCGAAAGGGTTCCTGTGTTTCCAAGGCATATTAGTAACAGAATCCGTACAAGGCACCGTCGCGTTTGATATTACCAACCGCGAGACATATACTCTTCCTGCTATACTTATAACTAGAGAATCGATTCAACAGCCCTCGATTTTCACCAAGAAGCGCTTGGTCTTCTTAAATCGAAGCAAAGAAATATGAAAATATCACAACAGGTACATTAAACCGTAAACTACTTTTCATTCAAAATTTAATCTAACTTTAATTTCAGAAACCACAAATCTCTTTCAAAAATTCTGCATTTCCTCGATAAATATTACCGATTGTCGAAACGAAATAATTGATCTACAGAAAATTTTTTTTAATTAATAATTTTTTTTTTTTAATAGAAATTGGAATAGATTCGAGAATAATTATGCATCAAAAGGAGAAGAAAGAAAAGGAAAAGAACGAAAAGGAAAAAAAAGAAGGGGAAAGGAAAAAAAGAAAAGGAAAAGAAAGAAAAGGAAAAGAAAAGAAAGAGAAAAAAGAAAAGGAAAAAAAGAGGAAAAAAAGAAAGAAAAGGAAAAGAAAGAAAAGGAAAAGAAACGGGTATCTTGAAATAAAAGAAAAAGAAAGAAAAGAAAAAGAAAGAAAAGAAGAAAAGGAAAAAAAAGAAAGAAAAGAAAAAGAAAGAAAAGAAAAGGAAAATAAAGAAAAAGAAAGAGAAAAAAAGAAAAAGAAAGAAAAGGAAAAGAAAGAAAAGGAAAAGAAAAAAAAGAAAAGAAAAAAAAAAGAAAAGAAAATGAAAAGAAAGAGAAAAAAAGAAAAGGAAAAAAAGAAAGAAAAGGAAAAGAAAGAAAAGAAAAAGAAAGAGAAAAAATAAAAGGAAAAAAAGGAAAAAAAGAAAGAAAAAGAATGAAAAAGAAAAGGAAAAGAAAGAGAAAAAAAGAAAAGGAAAAAAAGAAAGAAAATATGAACGTGAGAAAATTGTAATAGAATCAAGACCAAATTGAAAATCTCTGAATACAGAAAATGAAATTTAAAAGATTTAGATAGGCTTTGTTAGAATTATATTTTTAAAAATCTGTTGAATACTATATTTGAAAATTTTTCTGAATTACATTTTTGAAACTTTTTGTTGAATCACATTTTTGAAAATCTTTGTTGGATCACATTTTTAAAAAAAAATATTAATAAAGGCTTTGCTAGAATTATATTTTTGAAAATCTCTATTGATTCGTATTTTTAAAAATCTTTGTTGCATCACATTTTTGAAAATCTTCGTTAAATCACATTTTTGAAAACGAAAAAGATTTAGAAAAGCTTTGTTATAGAATTATATTTTTGAAAATCCTATTAAATCCTATTTTTGAAAATTTTTGTTGAATTACATTTTTGAAAATCTTGAAACGCAATTTTAAAAATCTTTGTTATGTCTCATTTTTAAAAATTTTTGTTGTATATTTTTGAAATTCTCTGTTAAATCCTATTTCTAAAAATCTTTGTTGAATCACTTTTTGAAAAAGAAAAAAAGATTTAAAAAAGCTTCGTTAGAATTTGTTTTTTGAAAATCTCTGATGTACCCCGTTTTTAAAAATCTTCATTGAATCTCATTTTTAAAAATCTTTGTTGAATCTCATTTTTAAAAATCTTTGTTGAATCTCATTTTTGAAAATCTTTGTTGAATCTCATTTTTAAAAATCTTTGTTGAATCTCATTTTTAAAAATCTTTATTGAATCTCATTTTTGAAAATCTTTATTAAATCTCATTTTTGAAAATCTTCGTTGAATCTCATTTTTGAAAATCTTTGTCAAATCTTTGAATCAAATTTCCCTTAGAATCAAATGGCAAGAACCAAATTTTCGAAAAAGATAATAAAAAAAAAAAAGATTTCCAAACTCTGCGAATGATTTGGAATTGAAGAAAAAGACGGGTATTTTTGAAAAGCAGGCCAAAATGACTGGAGTTTAGGCAGGTGAGTAGGTAATACTTTGTTGGTCATGAAATTTGAAAGGAAAAGGACCCCTTTAATTATTCGAGTACCCGGAGAGTGGTTTGACTTCAGAAGTAAAAGCGAACTACCATCATTTAATTTGGCAAGTGGTGGCTTGGTATTTTTAAGATTTTAAGAGTTCTATTCGTAAGGGATATTCTCGAGGGCTCATCTACTACCAAGTGTAGCCAAAAAGAGTTGCAAGATGATGGACGAAGAGGAACTTGTAATCCGGCTGGCTGAATGCCGGTGTGCACGAGGAATTCGGCTATTAAAGCCAAACCCCGAACAGCCTATAAAATTCGTCTGGCCGCTTGCGTTGTCTGCGAGAGAGCATGCATTAAGCGTTGCGGTTATGGTCTCCGCCCGGGTACAGGTGTCTGTTACGTACCTTTGGGAAACGAAAATCATTTTTTACATTTTTACTGCCAATATCATTCGTTCTACTTTCATTAAATTTGTTCTACTTTCATTAAATTTATCCCACTTCCTTTTTTACGCAATCTTGTTTCCTATTTGTATCTTCATTCGGTTTGTTTTCCCTAATAATTCTGGCTCTCTTCTTAATTATTCGACTTTTGTTTTTCGACTATTTTATTCGACTGCTTTCGACTTCTCTTAGAATTAGAGCAAGCTTTGTTCTTTTAATCTTTCTATGTTTATTCTTTCTCAATGTATTCTTTCTCAATGTATTCTTTCTCAATTTATTATTTCTAAATTTTTACTTTCTTCGTTTATTCTTTCTCAATGTATTCTTTCTCAATTTATTATTTCTAAATTTTTACTTTCTTCGTTTATTCTTTCTCAATTTGTTCTTTCTCCGTTTATTCTTTCTCAATTTATTCTTTCTCCGTTTATTCTTTCCTGATTTATTTCTATTCGTCCTGATTATATTCTTATTCGTTTGCCTGTTTATTTTATTTTCCTTCATCGTAGAAATTCTGCTTTATCCGTAAATTTTTGATTCGGGTTTTTTAACATTTCTTGACATTTTTCTTGACATTTAGTTTCCTTTTGCTTCACATAGAGGAAGCTTTGTTGTAAATATTGTCCTTAGTTCCACTGCATTCATCCTCGTTGTATTTTTAATCGTCATAGTTCCATTTATAATCACTCTGGTTCAATTAGAATCATTTAGGTTCCATTAGAATCATTTAGGTTCCATTAGAATCATTCAGGTTCCATTAGAATCATTCAGGTTCCATTACAATCATTTAAGTTCCATTAGAGTCATCCGTGTGTAATTAAAATCGTCCCAATTCCATTTTTCACTTCTCTTCGTACTTTTCGTCAAATTAGCAAGATTCCATCTCTCAGTCGCCAAATTTTAATCCGTAAAAAATCCAGGAACAAATCCAGGAACAAATCCAGCCAAGTATCGAACGCCTCTTTGGAAAAAATTGAAAACAGATTAAAAAATCGAATTTGCAAACAGATTGAAAATTGATAAAACTTGTAAACAGATTGAAAATTGGTAAAACTTGTAAACAGATTAAAAATTGTTAAAACTTATAAACAGATTGAAAATTGGAAAATTTGTAAACAGATTGAAAATTGGAAAATTTGTGAACAGATTGAAAATTGGAAAATTTGTAAACAGATTGAAAATGGGAGAAACTTGTAAACAGATTGGAAATTGGAAAAATTTGTAAACAGAATGAAAAGAGGTTGTTTAATGATCAAATGATCAAAATTAAAGATCAGAATGTTGAATAGGAAAAAAATACTAGTTTAATTAAATTCCTAAATATTGTTAGATTTTGATGGGACTCTTTCCTCCTTTCTAAAATCAACGAGAATGAAAACGCAGCTCTAATATGCAGAAAATTGCCAACGTTAAAACAGCACACCTTTTATTTATCCAAGAATTTCTCGGCAATGTCGAAATTAAGTTTTAATGACCGATTGTGAAAATTTTGCAATAAACCTACAATTTACATAAATGAAACTGCCATTGAGTGCATTCCCATAAATTAGTAATATCCCTAAAACGCTTCAATTTGCCTCTGATTTTACCATTTCCTACGAATTTTATTGATCAGTTTCCTGCAATTTAATAGAGAATTTTTAAATCCGGTAAATTCAAGAATTATTTTAAAGAGTCAAGATCTTTCAAAAATCTTGTGATCTTTCAAAAATCTTGGTATCATTCAAAAATCCTGTGATTTTTCAAAAATCCTGTGATCTTTCAAAAATCCTGTGATCTTTCAAAAATCCTGTGATCTTTCAAAAATCTTGGAATCTTGCAAAAATCTTGTGATCTTTCAAAAAAGAATCAAACAGCATTACCCAAGATGAATCAAATTAAATTATTCAAAGCAAATGAAATTGATTTATTCAAAATGAATAAAATTAACAAAGAGAATCAAATTGTACAATTCAGGCTGATTGTTTCGCAAATGAAGCGATTTCTGGGGTCAATGTCAAGAAAACAATAGCCTGATGTACTGGAAAAGAAAATAAGTTATTTTCACGGGAGCTTGCGCGCATGAAACAAGAATAGTTTAGAATGTGTTCAAGGGACAGTGAGTTTGCAAGGCGGCTGATCGTTCATAATTTAAAATGATATATTGCCAGGAGTGTTGCTGTGCTTTGAAGCTGCGAGGTACAAAGGGCTAAGTTCAACCGATTATTTCAATAATGTTAACCCTTTAATGCCAAATACTTCGCAAAATATGACGTAAATCACTTTTCTCTTTACAGAACGTTACACATCTGATGTTTATGAATATTGCTAGAAGACCGTCTGCAAAAATCATCCTCGAGAAATTAAGTTTTGTAATTGGTTAATGATGCCATTAACCTCCAGTGGATAGCGCTCGTCAAATTTTTTTCTTTCGAAAACTGTTCGAAAACTTTTTCCAAGAAAAAGAAAATTCAAATTTAAAATGTAATTTAACAAATTTCAAATGATTGACAAATTTATAAATTTGATTGATAAACTTACAAACAAATTTATAAATTTGATTGACAAATTTAATTAATTTGATTGACAAATCTACAAATTTGATTGACAAATTTAATTAATTTGATTGACAAATCTACAAATTTGATTGACAAATTTAATTAATTTGATGAAGAGAAAAAAAAATTGTGTAAGTTTAGAAAAATACGAGACAAGGAAAGTATCACTTGGAAAATATTCCAAGTAATCAATTTACATAGCTGTAAAATGAAGGTTGATCAACCGGAGGGAATGAAAATTATTGTTCGTAACTAGTGTAAAATATGTAACGAAAATATGCAGAGCAACATTCTTCATAAATGCCTTTCTCCAGCCTTTGTTTTGTGCATGAAGAAGCGGCACTCAACGACATTCCACTTGAATCTGTTTATTTATGTACAAAAGTATTATTTGGAATCTATTTCTGATGTTTATCATTCGGAAACTTTGCTCAATTTTCAAAGTCTTTTTAAAATTTCAAAGTCTTTTTAAAATTGCAAAGAGTCTTTTTAAAATTTCAAAGAGTCTTTTTAAAATTTCAGAAAGTCTTTTTAAAATTGCAAAGAGTCTTTTTAAAATTGCAAAGAGTCTTTTCAAAGTTTCAAAGACTCTTTTTAAAATTGCAAAGAGTCTTTTCTAAATTTCAAAGACTCTTTTTAAAAATTCAAAGAGTCTTCTTAAAATTGCAAAGACTCTTTTTAAAATTTCAAAGTCTCTTTAAAATTTCAAAAAGTATTTATAAAATTTCAAAGAGTCAAGAGCATCAAAACGTCCAATTCCAATACCTTTGGAAGTGTTTAAAGAGCCAATTCTAATCCCATTCAATGCACTTTTTCATAAAAAATGCTGAAGAACTGATTTAATGAATTGGAGTTTCGTGTACACAACTGGAAGGACGGACAATTTGAGGATGCGAATACATGATAATTTGTATAAAGGGAGGAATGCAAATAAAAGGAAAGAGTTGAAATGATGCCTACATCCTTTTTGCGAAGGATAAGAGCGATTCGCGATGCATCAAAAGAAGGACTGGGTGGGGTGGTAAGAGAAGTTATGCTCGTGGTTCATCCAATCGGAGAGCTCGGAATTTCATCGGGAGACGATGGCTCGAGCACACGGTATATAATAATAGAGCACGATATAATGTTGGCGAACGAGCGACCCGCGGCTAAAATGTATTACAAGTGAATGTGTGTTGGCTGTTGTATGAAGCAAAACACACACAGAGAGAGAGCTCGAAAGGGTGTGTATTGGATGCATCGAACAAGGCTTTATATTGCATGCGCGCGAGCGTTTTCTTTCGTGTATGTAGAGAAACAGGCCGTGCAATACGGCGAGAAAGAAAGAAAGAAAGAGAAAGAGGCTCTGGTAAGTACATAGGATGAGACGTTTATATACCCCGGCGATGTCTATAACGCCTCGAGTTACGAGACGCGTTTACGAGCGAATGCAACTCGCGCCAGACGTCAAGAGGCGAAACCCCCGTTTCCAAGTTTGATGGCGCGACACGACCAAGGAGCTTAACCTCCGAAATATCTTGTCTTCTCGTCCTCCCGATATTTTCCTTTTCCACTGTGAGAAACGTTCCAAGGATTCCCACGTTTGATTTTCATTCCATTTTTATTCCATTTTCATTTCATTTTCATTTAATTTCCATTCCAATTTCATTTCATTTTCATTTCATTTCCATTCCATTCCATTTTCATTTCATTTTCATTTCATTTCCATTCCATTTTCATTCCATTTTCATTCCATTTCCATTTCATTTTCATTCCATTTCTATTCCATTTTAATTTCATTTCCATTCCATTTCCATTTCATTTTCATTCCATTTCTATTCCATTTTAATTTCATTTCCATTCCATTTTTATTTCATTTCCATTCCATTTTCATTCCATTTTTAAAACGCTCCAATGTCTCGCTCTCTGTAAATGCAAATGAAAAGGTTAAAAATCAGAAATTCAGAATTGTAGAAAATTGTACAATATCGGAAGGATCGCTTCGAATTGATCCAAATTTTAATATTTGAAAAAAGAAGAAAAGCGAAAATTAAAAAAAAAAATATTTGTCAGATTTGGCTACTAATGTACTTTTAGTGCTGATTTTTAATAACGTTTAGTAAAATCTTGGATTAATGTAACTTTAAGTTAATCGAATGTTAATTTGGTGCTGTTTTTTAAAAACTTTTGATAATGATAAGAAATGAAAATTATGTTAAAAGAAGATGCGACAAAATCAATGAAAATGAAGGAATACAAAAAATTCGTGAAAATGAACGAATAGCACAAATCAACGAAAATGAAGGAGTGGAATAAAATCAATGGAATTGAATAAATAACAAAAATAAATGGAAATGAACAAATAACAAAAATCAATGAAAATGAACCAATAACAAAAATAAATGAAAATGAACGAATAAAACAAAATCAATGAAAATGAAGGAATAAACAAAATCAATTAAATTGATTAAATAACAAAAATAAATGAAAATGAACGAATAACAAAAATTAACGAAAATTAACGATTAAAAAAAATCAATGAAAATAAACGGATAAGACAAAAATAAATGAAAATGATGGAATACAAAAAATTAATGAAAATGAAGGAATAAACAAAATCAATGAAATTGAATAACAAAAATAAATGAAAATGAACGAATAACAAAAATCAACGAAAATGAAGGAGTGAAACAAAATCAAACGAAATTGAATAAATAACAAAAAGAAAATGAAAATGAACGAATAAAACAAAATCAATGAAAATGAAGAAATACAAAAAATTGATGGAAATGAATGAATAACAAAAATCAACGAAAATGAAGGAGTGAAAGAAAATCAACTAAATTGAATAAATAACAACAAAAAAAAATGAAAATCAACGAATAAAACAAAATCAACGAAAATGAAGGAGTGAAAGAAAATCAACTAAATTGAATGAATAACAAAAAAAAAATGAAAATGAACGAATAAAACAAAATCAACGAAAATGAAGAAATACAAAAAATTAATGAAAATGAACGAATAACAAAAATCAACGAAAATGAACGAATGACAAAAATCAACGAAAACGAAGGAATACAAAAAATTAATGAAAATGAGCGAATAAAACAAAAATCAATGAAATTTGACGAATGATACAAAATAAATTAAATTGAACGAATAACAAAAGTTAATAAGAATGAACGAAAAACGAAAATAAATAAAATGAAAATAAACAAATAACAAAAATAAATGAAAATGAAATTATGACAAAAATCAACGAAACTGAAGGCATTAAAGAAAATAAATTAAATTGAGCGAATAAAACAATGATAAATTAAATTGAACGAATAAAACAAAATAAATCAAATTGAACGAATAAAACAAAATACATTAAATTGAACGAATAAAACAAAATAAATCAAATTGAACGAATAAAACAAAATATATTAAATTGAACGAATAAAACAAAATAAATGAAAAATAAAGAATACAAAAAGTTAATGAAAAAGAAGGAATAAACGAAATCAATGAAAATGAACGAATAAAAAATTCAAAGAAAAAAATAAATGGAATAAAATTGAAAATAAATTAATGTGAATGAACATCCCATCGAAATTCAAATTGAATGAAAATGGAAAATATTTTTTATTGCAAATTGTAAGGACATTTTCTGCTTGACCATTTTAAGAACGTTACGAGAGGAATTACTGCCAATCATAATACAACACTGATTTATTATTGGTCATCCTCAAGATGTTATTTCTTTGAACGTGACTTTTCAATAATTTTAGACCTTCGAGATGAGGGTCTCTTGTATTTTAGAGCAAATCTAAGTAAATGAGTGTCCTGCACGTGCTGACCGCATGTTCACAAATCGCCCCCAAATTTTACTTCCGGCCTTCAGAATGCATTCTACCTCCTGACGTCCTCCTATCTACGATTGAAATAATTATTTTTAGTGTAAACAAACTTATTTACTACAATTTATCAGTGTTAACTGAAATTATTAATTAATTGTATTTAATAATTTCGGGAATTAATTAATTGCTCTCTAAATCTGAATTAGTAGTTTTTCTACTCTTAAAGAGTGCGGATTCGTTTACCCATTGAAATAGTAAGAAATTTAACTATTAATTAGTAGAAAACTACTAATTTTCTACTATAAATTAGTAGTTTTCTACTATAAATTAATTTAAAATTTTCTATTATAAATTAGTAGTTTTCTACTAATTTATAATTACTACTAAAAAATTCTTACTATTTCAATGGGTAAACGAATCCGCACTCTTTCAGATTTAGAGAGTGCATTTAATAATTTCAGTAATCAATTAAATGCATTTAATAATTTTAATAATCAATTAATTGCATTTAATAATTTCAGTAATTAATTAATTGCATTTAATAATTTACTACGTTTTAATTTTGTTGCCATAAACATTTATTTGTTTTCTTTATAATTCTTCCATTCACAGAATTTTAATTTCTTCAAAAAATAGAATTACTAAATGCAATTAATTAATACACAATTACTTGGAACTGTACATTCGTAAAGTTCCTCCTGAATTGTAAATAACCAAAATAAATAAATAAAAATGTAATAACGAAATTTATTACATTTTAAATATTAACAAGTTATATGTTAAATGTTAAATATTAAAATAAAATTATATGTTAAATATCATTAAAATTTTAGCACATTAACATTTAACATATTAACATTTTAACATATTAAAATTTTAACATATTCACATTAAACATTAACATTTTAACATATTAAAATTTCACCATTTTATTATTATTAAAATTCTCTGATCTATTGTTAGTCTGATTGATGGATTTTCCAGCCAGACTTTAAAAGAAATGAATAAACATGCGACTGATTTGCTTCTGAAATATATTATCGTTATAAAAAAACAATACCCAGCGTGTATAAATAATAGATTTCATTGATTGTCGCTCATTGTTTATTCTCAGATGGTGTTTAACAATAAAGGCAGAATATCTTTCACGTGTCCCTGTTTTGAGGCATTGCGGAAACGTTCGGAGAAGAAACGAAACGGTGATTATATTCCGCGCTACAGAGACATCATTGTCGCCCGTGGAATACAATTAGCAGTAAATTAGCATACGCCATCGGGGCACCGATAATAAAATCCCGCATATTACAATGATTGCATCGGATTTTACAATGGCGTTGTCGACCACAAATTATTAATTTAATGGCCCGCGGCTTGAACGGTAACGGGGGAATTATTACGACTCGGTGAGCAATGGAAATATTCTCACTCGACGTACGTAGAAAAAAAAAATACGAGAAAAAAAAAAGAAACGAGAGAGAAGTTTGAAGCACCTTGACGATAATCGTCAAGTTTATTTCATTGCTAAGATGCTGATGGCTCCTTGTTAGTTTTATGGAGCTAACACTATTCGAATCTACACATTGTCTTAGTTTACATCATCCGATTTCTTCAACTCTTCAATTTCTTCAGCCGCTCTTGCAAAAAATTGCAAAATATTTTTCCCACATCGTCCATATTATCCAGTTACCAATTAGAATATTCTGAAATTTTCTGTTCGTAATCCTTTTCTGTTCTTAATCATTTTCTATTCTTAATCATTTTCAATTTTAAAGATTTGGATCCAAAGATTTTAGCGTAAAAGGATTTGGGTTTCAAAAAAATGAAAAAAGGATTGAACTCAAAAAAAAAAGAAAGAGAAAGAACTCAAAAAGGCAAATAGGAAAAAGAGCCGATAAAGTAAAATAAAAAATCCTGATGAATAAATAGTATCAAAAAAGGATTGAACTAAAAAAAAGAGAAAGAACTCAAAAAGACAAATAGAAAAAAAGTGCCGATAAAGTAAAATAAAATCCTGATGAATAATTACAATCAAAAAAACATTTCCTAAACTCAAAAAGACAAAAATATCGATAGAAAAAAGAAAAGGAGCCGATACAGTAAAATAAAATCCTGATGAATAAATATACTATCAAAAAAGGATTGAACTAAAAAAAAAAGAAGAAAGAGAAGGAACTCAAAAAGAAAAAAATAGAAAAAAAGTGCCGATAAAGTGAAATGAAATTCTGATGAATAATTACAATCAAAAAAGGATTGAACTAAAAAAAAAAGAAAGAGAAGGAACTCAAAAAGAAAAAAATAGAAAAAACTAGAAGAAAAGTGCCGATAAAGTAAAATAAAATTCTGATGAATAATTACAATCAAAAAAGGATTTCTTAAACTCAAAAAGGCAAAAATATCAATAGATAAAAGAATTTGATACAGTAAAATAAAATCCTGATGAATAAATACAATAAAAAACGGATTGAACTCAAAAACAAAAGGAAGAGAAAGAACTCCAAAAGCCAAATAGAAAAAAAGAGCCGATAAAGTAAAATAAAATCCTGATGAATAAATACTATCAAAAAAGGATTGACTAAAAAAAAGAAAGAGAAGGAACTCAAAAAGAAAAGAATAGAAAAAAAAGATAGAAAAAAGTGCCGATAAAGTAAAATAAAATTCTGATGGATAATTACAATCAAAAAAGGATTGAACTAAAAAGAAAAAAAGAAAGAGAAAGAACTCAAATAGAAAAAAAGAGCCGATAAAGTAAAATAAGATTCTGATGAATAATTACAGTAAAAAAAGGATTGAACTAAAAAAAAAGAAAGAGAAAGAACTCGAATAGGAAAAAAGAACCGATAAAGTAAAATAAAATCCTGATGAATAATCAAAAAAGGATTTCTTAAACTCAAAAAGGCAAAAATATCGATAGCAAAAAAGAAGATGATAAAGTAAAATAAAATCCTGATGAATAAATACTATCAAAAAAGGATTGAACTAAAAAAAAGAAAGAAAAAGAACTCAAAAAGGCAAATAGAAAAACAGAGCCGATAAAGTAAAATAAAATCCTGATGAATAAATACAATCAAAAAAGGATTGAACTCAAAAAAAAAAGGAAGAGAAGGAACTCCAAAAGGCAAATAGAAAAAAAGAGCCGATAAAGTAAAATAAAATCCTGACGAATAATGACAATCAAAAAATGATTTCCTAAACACAAAAAGACGAAAATATCGATAGAAAAAAGAAAAGGGTCCGACAAAGTAAAATAAAATCCTGAGTAATGAACACTATCAAAATAAGATCAAAATAAAATCAAAATAAAATCAAAATAAAATCAAAATAAGATCAAAATAAAACCAAAATAAAATCAAAATAAAATCAAAATAAGATCAAAATAAAACCAAAATAAGATCAAAATAAAACCAAAATAAAACCAAATTAAATCAAAATAAAATCCTGATATACCCAATTCTTGAATCGAAAAATGTGAACAATTTGCGACGAAAGTACAATAATAAAATACCTTGGAGATTGCAAGATTGATTTTTAAATTTTTTATTACAAAGTTGATGACGGAGAATAGTTGGAGGATCGAAAGAGGTGCTGAAAACAATTACTATTGCTGGGATGTTGGGATGTAACAAATGCGTGATCTTACACGCTTGAAGGAATGCGAAAGAAAATACCGTATAGCAACTAGTCGTCGCAGTGCGAAGTTATTGTTTTGGAAACTGTTGCAAAACCTAGGAACAGCTTTAACGTCCGTTTAAGACGCAATTACTTTAATGATTGCTCGACTTAAACGATTGAAAGTGTATTGCCGTCTTGCTGGGCTTTCGCTCGGCTTCCTTAACGCAATACAAGCGTGGTTTATATTGTTACACGCCGTTACAATTGGTCAGTTTGTAAACGATAATATTAGGGTGTAACCAAACTTCTATTACTGCATTTTATTTTATTGAATTTTGTCTCCATTCTAGATTCCAGCCGCCTAATGTTCCTCCTAAAAAGCTTCACTAACTGTCCACAAATAAAGAGGATTTAAAAACCTGCTCAACAAACAATAAACAAGTGTTATTAGTATTAGCTCATCATTTTTACAAATTTCAGATTAAGGTGAACAATTTGTACTGAACAAAAAATTTGATTCAAATCACCATATGCTTGTCTATTGTCAAATAAATATTTATTTGAACCAAGTAATTATTATTTGAATCAAATAAATGTCATTTGATCTAAGTAATTATCATTTGAATCAAATAAATTTCATTTGAATCAAATAAATTTCATTTGAATCAATTATTTCTGTATTTGAATCAACTGTTGTTTATTAGACTCAAATAATAATTACTTAGTTCAAATAAATATTTATTTGATAATAGATAAAGTAAATGGTTATTTGAATCAAATAATTTTTTTTTCAGTGAACCATTTGTTTGATAATAAAATAATGCCTATGAATGTACAAAATTACTCAAAAGTAAAAAATTACTCAAAACGAGATTTTATAGAATAAACCTATCGAATAAAAATTTTTATACGAGTCGAGACTAAATTAAGACCTTTTGATCTTTATAGAATAGAATAGAATAATTTTTTTTGGTGTTACAAATTTTTGTTTTACACCTCCTACAGACTTATTTTTAATTTTATATTTATAATTTTAATTTTATGATTATTATCGTCTAAACAAAATTTAATGTAAATTTTATTTTAATGACCCTAAAACCACTAAGAAAATACATCAATTTTTATTATAATTATAATTTTATAATTATTATAGTTATAATAAATATAATTATAATAAAATTAAATAATAAATATAATTATTATAATTTATCATTATTATTAATTATAATTTTATAATTATTATAATTATAATTATAATTATTATAATTTTTAATTTTATAATTCAATTCATTTTATAAATTAATTTTAAACGACTTAATCTAAAGTTGTTTAAGATAATCTTATGTTTGTTAGCTAGATAATCGGATCTCCTTGTCTGGAGTTAAAATCGTGATAATGTGTGTACATTTTCTAAGGAAACATTTGATATAACGGCGTCAGCAATGCGTATTAATGCAACGCGGAAGAAATTCAACTTCCTCATGAAATGAACGAGCAATTAACTAACTTTGATGCTTAGCAACTATGCTTAAGGAGATTTATTAAACCGCGAACCAACCAGGTATAAATTAAAGGTAATATCCCTATATAAGCCATCTTATTATTCTTTCATCAATCGACAATTTGCAACTCGTCGTATTTTTAAACCAAATCATTTTATCTCGAAACGTCAAATGCAATATCCAAATTTGAAGACATTTTTAATAAATAGTGTTATAAAAATTTTAAAGGCGTATAAAAAGTCTTCTAGAAAGTCGTCTAAAAAGTCGTTCAAAAAGTCGTCCAAAAAGTCGTTCAAAATGTCTTCCAAAAAGTCGTCTAAAAAATCGTCCAAAAAATCTTCTAGAAAGTCGTCTAAAAAGTCGTACAAAAAGTCGTCTAAAAAATCGTTCAAAAAGTTGTCCAAAATGCCGTCCAAAAGTCGTCTAAAAAATCCTCCAAAAAGTCTTCCAGAAAGTCGTCCAAAAAGTCGTTCAAAATGTCTTCCAAAAAGTTGTCCAAAAAGTCGTCCAAAAAATCGTCCAAAAAGTCGTCCAAAAGTCGTCCAAAAAATCCTCCAAAGTCTTCTAGAAAGTCGTCCAAAAAGTCATCTAAAAATTCGCACAAAAATTATATTAAAAAATGTAAAAAAGTACAAAAAGTCGTACAAAAAGTGTTATAAAAATAAAAAGTGGTGCCAAGGTGCAAATATTGCATTCTAAAAGCCAAAAGGACGCACGTAAATAAAAAATAATACAAAAATTGTACATAAATAAAAATTAACAAAGAAAAAAAAATACCAAAGTACAAATTTAAAAGACATTAGTTAATAACAGTAAATTTTATTTGGCCGATTGTAATCTCGGTTCCGGTTATCTGTGACAGATAATAATTTATATTTCGTGGATTGTATTGACGAAATGTAGGAAAAACGTAGATTTTAGTTGCGAAACGGTAGTTTATTTTGTTGAATGTAAAGGAATGCTTTACGAGACTACCTGGCTTTTCAAAAATCGAAAATATTATGACATTGGCAACAGTGAGACGAAAAAAAAGGAAGAAAATTCTGAAATGACCTTTTAGACAGCTATAAAATCATCAAGAATCCTCAAAAACATTTTATAACTGACTTCTCGAATTTTATTTCCACCGAGGAATGTAAAAACATTCTATTCATCAAAGTCTCAATAAAAACTGAGTCAAAAATTATGAGTTCACAAAACGTTTACGATTTGGGATTCAGAATTTTAGAAGAAACGTCAACTCGTATTTTTTAAAAATTGCTGCTTGCATAAAGGAACAAGTTTTTTTTCTAATCACAATCTAGCACGAGCTCTTTATTTGAAACTTTTTTTGTAATCCATTTTATGAAAATTAGCTTCAAGATCAAAATTTGACACTGTAAGGGTTTAATAGAAAGATTCATTACAACTCTTCATGACGATTTGATTAAGATTAATATTCAAATTGCCAAATTAGATTAATTTTTATTAATCTTCATTATCATTAATTCATCATCATTTTCATTAATCTAAAACAAAAATAATCTAAACAAATACTCGCTTTTTAAGAAAACTAAAAAATATGGAAGGAAACAACACTTTTTTTTAAATATTAAAATATCAAATTAAAATGAAATTAAAATACTAAAATATTAAATTAAAATGAAATTAAAATACTAAAATATTAAATTAAAATGAAACTAAAATACTAAAATATTAAATTAAAATGAAATTAAAATATAAAAATATAAAAATCAATCTAAACAAATATTACAAATCTACTCCGCAACTTGTAAAACTCGAATAAAAAAAATTGAGCGAATTTACGATTTTTTAAATTGACAATAAATTATAATGAAAAAATGTTTATCGCGCATTTATAGTCGACATTATTGTAATATTTTAATTTTAGAAAGTAGCAACTTAACATTATTGACGGATATTAATCACGTTTTACGTCTTCGATGCTTTAAAAGCAGAAGCGTTGAATACCTAATGGAGATTTTAATGACATTTTAAACTCGATGTTTGTGTGAAATCATGGAATATAACTTGGTATTAAAACTCGCAAGGAGGTATAATCAAGAATCGTTACGGAAATGAAAATTACCGAGTTAAAATATTTCTCAAAGGAGGCAATTCGTAGTAACGGACTTGTACTATTGAGATTAAACTAAACAAGTCAAAGAACATGGAAACGTTTAATAATTTTAATTAGCGATTGTTCTAAAAATGCGATAAAAAAGCGCTTTTCGAGAAATAAAAATAAACAAATGAGAAAGAATTCTACGAAAAATGACTTTTTCTCACTCTTTAAAATTCTTTATAATTCGTTTGTCGCAATTTTGATGATCTTTCTACCATAAAATGACGGTAATTCTATTATAAAAATGCAGTGGGAAATTTTTATTTACATAAGAGTTTACCGAAGGGATGATGTAATGTCGAAGCGAAGCCCTTTTGATAATTGGGCTAAGCCGAATCAACAATTTCTTCTAATTGACTTTCTTTAATTAAATTCCATCCATTTCGTAATGAAATCAAGAATAACTTCGACCTTATAAATTAAATACAATTTATTAAGATACGTGAATTGTTCTAGCTTTTGAAAAACAGATTCAGGAAATCTCTTGAAATCTTGTCGCAATTGATTTTAATTTTTTTTAATCGATTTTAATTTATTTTTATCGATTTTAATGGATTTTAATTGTTTTTAATCGATTTTAATTAATTTTAAGTGCTTTTTATTGATTTTAATTGCTTTTAATTGCTTTTAATTGATTTTAATTGCTTTTCATTGATTTTAATCGATAAAAATTGATTTTAATCGACAAATCTGAATTTTAATGTAAATACGGAAGTTAAAAATAAAAAAAAGAAATTATGGCAATAAATGTATTCACGCGAAAGTACGAAATCTCTCTTTAACGTTTTCACGTAAAGAAAATCATTTTAATTGAGATTTCACTCGAAAGTGAACTGCATAATGTTGTAGATTATCTAGAATTCATTGAAAGAGCTTGCTTAATTTTACAATCGACGTTATTCTCAATCAGTTCTTGATTAATTCATTCGCATTTTGTGAATTCCAAATCATTCAAACTCGAAATTATTAAATTGTATTCATTGTGACAATTGTATTTAATCTATTTCAAATTTCAATTTGAAATCATCAAAACGTAGGAATCAATTTTAATGTTTATTGCAAAGATCATGAAATTTAAATTTAATCCTTTATTTAAATAAACAAATCAAATCCAGAGTTGGTATTCGATTTGTTGAAAAAAGCGATCCACATTTCAATTGATTTCCAAACTTTAAACAATTCGAGTTTCATTCCACGAAAATTTTTAAATCTAATCACTCTTGATCAACGTAATTTCGAGAAAGTGACATAATCCGGAAATATAAATTATTCAACAAATTACAAATAATACAATAAATTTAAGAAATAATGAATACAATAAATTTAACAAATACAACAAATTTAACAAATAAGACAATGAATTTAACAAATAAGACAATAAATTTAACAAATAATACAATAAATTTAACAAATAATATAATAAATTTAACAAATACTACAATAAATTTAACAAATAAGAATTAATACAATACATTTGACAAATAACAATCAATACAATAAATTTGACAAATAACAATCTTTCATTTTATCAGTCAAGAGAAACAATCCAATTTGGAAAAATTTCCGACTTTCTCCAAATTCAGAAAACTCCAAGTGAATTAAATTTAAAAAAAAAAACCTTATTGTTTTGTCTAGAACATTAACGGGTTTTTACCCGTTAATTTGCGAATAAAATAAAATCAAATTATCCAAAGTTGAAAATGTAGATTACAAATCTTTAAAACTAAAATCGAAATTTTTCAATTTTCTACTTCAAAACTAAAAGTCTTTATGCCTGAAAGGCAAAAATCCTGGCTGTTTGAAAATCAGAACAAAAACTGCGGATTGGATGTGAAAAATCTGAGAGTCCAGACAAGATTTTGTGGAAGCTGAGCAACTTATTAAAGGTTTGAAATTAAACTAGAAACAAAGTATAGCTTCCTCTATAAAGTGGGTAATAAAGTGAGCACAGCCACTTCTGAAGAAAGACATCTATTGCTATCGAAGTATTTAGGTTATTCGGGTTTCGTGCGGTGGTATACCTAGCACATTAATAGTCACGGAATAGAGGCCTTGGCTCGGATCGTAAAAATATAATTGCGCCGATTGCAACAACGTTATCTAGGCACCGGCGAGGATAATGATACGTGAACGACAGCGCATTATGGCACTCGACGATACACTAGGCATCTATTTCACTATATTAAAGCACAAAGTGCACTGCTTGCGCAAAACCGACATTATTTCACGTATCTGTATAAAACTCACACACAGAAAGTGCAAGCTACGTTTGGACGCTGTTACCGCGGGTAGCGTAATGGAACCGATTATTTTACCCCATAAAATTATTAATAAGAGTCATTTTCAGTGTGGTGCTGAGAGATTACCTTGTCCCCAATTGAGACTTTATTTCTACCTTCCATTATTATTAGTGCACTGTTTTTATTCAGTCTTTTATCATTCCTCGCATTTTTCCCCTCTTTCCTTTTTTCCCCCCTTAAAATTTCATCCTAAATTCAACCAAATTCGACAAATTATCATAAAAGTTCTGAGTAAAATCTTTCCATGAATCGTACAATCAATCCGGGATTTCTCGCCTTGTCTACAATTTGCGATTGTTTTTTATTTTTTATTTCAACTGCTTTTATGCTCTTGATGTATTATGCTTTTATGCTTTGATGTTTTATGCTCGTATTTAAAATTTAATTGATATATTTAAAATTTAATATTTGGCATATTTGAAATTTAATATTTGACGTATTTGAAATTTAATATTTGACGTATTTAAAATTTAATATTTGACATGTTTAAAATTTAATATTTGACATATTTAAAATTTAATATTTGACATGTTTAAAATTTAATATTAGATATATTTAAAATAATCGATTTTAACGAGCACCGTTCCAGAAAGAATAAGATCCAAAAATAAATAAATAGCACAATGTAAATTATAAATAAAAATAGGATAAAAATTAATAGATAAAAAAAAGGATATAAAATTTAATAATTTTATAATAAAAGAATCTAGAAAGAAAGATTCAAAGAAATTCAAGAATAAATATATAATGTAAATTATAAATAAAAATAGAATAAAAATTAATAAATAAAACAATGCTTCCCTATGAGGAAACAAAAATGATATAAAATTTAATAATTTTATAATAAAAGAATCTAGAAAGATAGATTCAAAGAAACTCAAGAATAAATATATAACGTAAATTATAAATAAAAATTAAAGAATACAAAATAGTAAATAAAAAAATGATATAAATAACATGCTAGAAAAACATTCTTCATTTGATTTCCTGCATTTACAATTTTCGGATCAAGAATAAATAATAAAAAATAAGTCCTTGATTTGCAGCTAAGTATTTCTGAATAAAAAATACAATATTCTTCAATCAAAAATAATTTTCTACGACTGGTTTCTATAACAAATCACGTGCATTATTTTGTACAAACTTGACTGAATATTTTAATACTTTGCATAAACTTTAAATATTTCAAAATATTTTTTTTTCTATGACTGCTTTCAATAACAAATCACGTGCATTGTTTTACTTTTTGTACAAATTTGGCTGAATATTTTAATAATTTGCATAAGCTGTTTAAATATTGTAATATTTTAAAATCAATTGAATATTTAAAAATGATAATATCAGTGAATAATCATTATTGATCATCATTATTGATAATCATTATTAATAATCATTATTGATAATTATTATTGATAATCATTATTAATATTCATTATTGATAATCATTATTAATAATCATTATTGATAATTATTATTGATAATTATTATTGATAATCATTATTAATATTCATTATTGATAATCATTATTAATATTTATTATTGATAATCATTATTAATAATAATTATTGATGAGAATAAAAATTAAAGAAAAAAATGAGAAAAAATCGAGGAAACCTTTATCGACAATTGAGCTGTCGGATCAAAGAAGGGCATATAAATTTTTTAGCACATAAGAACAGTGGCCCCTGTTCAGTGAAAAATTAAATTTTAATTTTGTAAAAAAAATATTATATGCCCTTCTTTGATCCGACAGCTCAATTTCCACAAGTCTTTTTTCAATTTCTTGCTGACTTTCCGAGAAGCGCATTTTTTGTTACTCTTGGCGGCTGTATAATCGAACAAGTGCACGTGTGAAGTCTCGAGCCATCGCATATGTGGTCCTTTGTCAAATAAAGGAAAATTAAATTAAAGGTTCCAGGAAGAAAGAGAGTCGATGACCCGAGCAACCTGGACAGATCCGAGTAGGTCCAACCCGCTCTGAACGAGTAAAGTTGAAGAGTCAATAAGAGCGGACTTGAGAGGCGTCTTCTTCTCGTGTTTGCGCGAGTTTGAAGAAACTCGTTTCCTGCGACTCGGCTATTATTACTATAGCTTCTCCGTTTGATTCTCTCCCTGTTGGTCGTACCTCAAGTTTACTTAGGACGCGATATATCCAAACCTCAGGACCCGAGCTGAAATTAAATATTCCCACTTCTCCAAACTCCAATACAGCGACTCGTCACATTTCTCCTTTCTACAAGAGAAATTATATTAATTTTTACATCACAAGTACAACACCTAAACCTAAATCATCCGAATTATTTACTATCCGAATTTTATTCATATATCGAAATTATCGTAATTTTTAATTCTCGAAATATAATTATTGTGATTTTTAATTATCGAAATATAATTATTGTAATTTTTAATTATCGAAATATAATCATTGTAATTTTTAATTATCGAAGTATAATCATTGTAATTTTTAATTATCGAAATATAATCATTGTAATTTTTAATTATCGAAATATAATCATTGTAATTTTTAATTACCAAAATAGTTGCAATTTTGAAATACTATTGTGTTAGCATTGATTAGGAAAATAAATAAAGAAACGGAGAGTGATGGAAAATTTTTGATTTTTCGAAGGGAATATTTTTCGGGGGAAATGAGAATATTGTGGAAGTTTTGTGGGCTCGAGTTTTGCTAAACATCTCTGTTAAATTAAGAGAGATTTTTCAGAGTGATGGAGCTAAATGCGGGCTCGTGCCAGGCCGTTTACCTGCAGTGGTCTTTTCTTTAGTGAGAAATTGGAAACGCAGTAGCAACCTTCTCAACTCACTTAATAGACCTTTGGAACCTTTTCTAGACAGGGGTTCCTGTCAGTTGGGTGCTAACCGTGCAGATACCTTCACTTGACTTGGGTACGACAACAAACAAAAATAGTCCTTCCACCGCTAAAGTACCAGGCCATTTTCATCTCGAGTTATTCAAAAACTGAATCCTGAATCATCCGAAGCTTTGACATTCCCCGAGCGTCTACATCAATCATCAATGTTAACTTATTCAGTATTAGAAAAATAATTAATAATAAAAATTAATCATTATAATACACAAAATATGTGAATGCAAAATTTAAATTAAAAATCGAATTGAATGTAATTTAAGAACAATGAAAAACACGGTTTAAAAACGAAGAAAAAAACGATTTAAAAACGATGCAAAAAACGATTTAAAAACGACGCAAAAAATGATTCAAAAACGATGCAAAAATTGATTCAAAAACGATTTAAAAACGATGCAAAAAACAATTTAAAAACGCCGAAAAAACGATTAAAAAAACGATTTAAAAACGACGAGAAAAAACAATTCAAAAATGATGCAAAAAACAATTTAAAAACGACGAAAAATCGATTTAAAAAACGATTTAAAAACGACGAAAAAAACGATTCAAAAACAATGCAAAAAGCAATTTAAAAACGATTCAAAAAACGATTCAAAAACGATGCAAAAAACAATTTAAAAACGACGAAAAAAAACGAATTAAAAACGGTGCAAAAAACAATTTAAAAACGATTCAAAAACGATGAAAAAAAACAATTTAAAAACGACGAAAAAAACGATTCAAAAAACGATTAAAAAACGATGCAAAAAACGATTCAAAAACAACGAAAAAAACGATGCAAAAAACGACTCAAAAACGACGCAAAAAGTGATTCAAAAACGATGCAAAAAACGAATTTAAAAAAATAATACAAATCTGCAATATTCATAATTTGCAAAATGGAAAACTTCATGCAAAATGCAAAACTACTAACGAAGAAATTCGTAAAGGAAAATTGATTCGAGACCAAATTTTGTAAATTTGGCATCAAAGGGTAAAGTGTCAATTTATGGAGTGACAAAAGAGGAACAAATTAGAAAAAGAAGTAGATTGTTATCTGGATAAATTGAAACATTGTAGGAGCTAGAGAGGGGTTTCCGGTTGCGTGAAATCCTGCTTCTAAGTGTCATAAGTTGCGTGTATTCAGTATTGCCTCTCGCACGTGCCACGTTATATACACCAAAGTTAAGTCAGTTATTTTTGCCACGCTAAATGCCTGTCTACATTTTATCTTTTGCTCAAAAGGAAACACTTAACACATGCTCTCGCTAGAGGCAGTTGATTGCAAGATGATACAGGTAGCCATTTTCCTCGATTCGTCCTCTCTCCAACCTCGACAATAATTGTCTTTACCCAGCTCATCCTCAGACCAAATCCTATAATTAAAATGCACCATCTCATTTCAAGAAATTTAAACAACTTCCAAAATGCATAAAACAAACTTTACCACATTTCCTTTTAATCCGAAGATCTAATCTGGAAGCTCTAAACTAAATTTCAGATGATTTGCTTTTTAATCGATTCAAAAATCTGATCATTCTCTAAACTAAATTTTAGATGATTTGCTTTTTAATCGATTCAAAAATCTGATCATTCTCTAAACTAAATTTCAGATTATTTTCTTTTAATTCGATTCAAAAATCTGATCTTTCTATAAAATAAATTTTAGATGATTTGCTTTTTAATCGATTCAAAAATCTGATCTTTCTATAAAATAAATTTCAGATTATTTTCTTTTTAATCGATTCAAAAATCTGATCTTTCTATAAAATAAATTTTAGATGATTTGCTTTTTAATCGATTCAAAAATCTAATCTAGCCTCTCTAAACTAAATTTCAGAACCAATGTTTTATTGTAGAAATAATTGTAAAACTTTATTGAAGTGTACAATGGAGAAAATAAACTAAACTAAACTTCAGATGATTTGCTTTTTAATCGATTCAAAGTTATAGTCGAATGTAAAAGTAATAAAAAGTTCTTTCTAAACCGAATGAGAATAGAATAAGAATCTAAATTGGGATATTTAAAAACTGAATTATGGTAGTTCAATTGGAAAGCAGAATTGAATTGGAAAACTGAATTGAATTAGAAACTGAATTGAATTAGAAACTGAATTGAATTAGAAACTGAATTGAATTAAAAAAACCGAATTGAATTGGAAAACTGAATTGAATTAAAAAAACTGAATTGAATTTAAAAAAAAACGAATTGAATTGGAAAACTAAATTGAATTAAAAAAAACTGAATTGAATTAAAAAAACCGAATTGAATTGGAAAACCGAATTGAATTGGAAAACCGAATTGAATTTAAAAAA
This sequence comes from Ganaspis sp. Gsp50, assembly GCA_011057455.1. Lineage (NCBI taxonomy): Eukaryota > Metazoa > Arthropoda > Insecta > Hymenoptera > Figitidae > Ganaspis > Ganaspis sp. Gsp50. The sequence continues at coordinate 27,668 of WNHD01000340.1, forward strand.
CCGAATTGAATCGGAAAACTGAATTGAATTGGACACTGAATAAAATCGAAAACTGAACTGGAATAGTTAAAAACTGAATCGGAATGTTTAAATCCGAATAGGAAGATCAAAAAACCAAATTGAGAAGCACAAAAGCAAATTTGAGTCTTCCTGTCGAAAGGAATACTCGAGAAGACTTTTTTTACGGTATAATGTGAAGATGTTTCTTTATTATAGAAGCAAGAGTCTATTTGTAAGTTGATTTTAATTAGGAGAGTTGTATGCAATTCGTTTGGTAACAAAGATATTGCTGAGGAGAAAATTGGTTAATTTTCTTGAATTATGTGAAGAAGTGTTTTGCTCTCGTAACCAAAGGATATTCGCTTTCGCAGCGATATTATAAACAGGAAAAAGTCTCCCATATCCTTGCGAAATGATGAGCTCGAAAACAATGGTTACGATATAATCGGCACAAATCTTTCAAACAATACATATATACTCGCTTGAGTTTCTTAGAAACGTCGCTTTGCTTGATTGGTTAGCATCGCGTTTGCCTCGAGGATCAGGGAATTTCATTTCAGCATGAGTTATGTCCCTTCGTTTTGTACAACAAATATCTCCGCACGTCACTACATGTCAGGTGTTCAATCAAAGCTCAACTTTCCCAATAGAAATCAAACCCTTTCCTACATTAATAAGGATCCAATAAAAAACAGTGCAATAAAAAACAGTCCAATAAAAAACAGTGCAATAAAAAACACCCCATAAAAAACACACAATAAAAAACACCCCATAAAAACACACAATAAAAAACACCCCATAAAAAACACAATACAAAACACCCAATAAAGAACATCCAATAAAAAACATCCAATAAAAAAATTAAAAAACGGCCTTTTTGAATCAGTTGAATTAATAAAAAAATTGCGATTTAGAGAGTCGGATTAAAAGAGCTTTTAGTAATAGTCTAAATAATATTTAGTAACATTTCGAAAGCCTGGTATTTATGTCTTTAGAAAGATTTAAGCAATTTGTATTAATATTTAGACAAGCTGTAGTAACATTTAAACAAGTTGTAGTAACGTTTAGACAAGTTGTAGCAACATTTAGACAAGTTGTAGCAACATTTAGACAAGTTGTAGCAACATTTAGACAAGTTGTAGTAACATTTAGACAGTAACAATTAAAGGTTCAACAGACGTGGATTTATCGATGCTATCGAATGATGAATCACACAAGTCACTCGACGTCCAAGAAGACAAGACACAAAAGATCTGCACGTCGATTTTATCTGCTTATCATTGCTGTTCATCTCGCGATCGAACGCGGAAATCTCAAAGCCAGAAATTCGCTCATTTTTCTATTCAGCGAAATCTCGACAGTTAATCTTCATCTGAGTCTCAAGCACAACATTCTCTCCACGATCACGACAATTTAGCAGAACAATCGAGGCATTTTAAGACCTTTTGTTTCGTACAATGAAATCTTGCTTGCTTTTCACTGACGCGATTTTTCGAAGATATTAAACGCAAAATGAACAATTTTAAACACCTTCTTTTCTGTACAAACACGCTTTTTACATTCTCATCGATGCTTTTGGAGAAAGCAAATTTTTCCAAGAACTTCAGAGCAAATTAGAAGAAATTTTTGAAGAAAACATTTTTGAAGAAAGCAAATTTTTCCAAGAACTTCAGAGCAAATTAGAAGAAATTTTTTAAGAAAACATTTTTGAAGAAACGTCTCAAGAGAAATTCTACAAGAAATAAATTTTCAAAGACATTCTTTACAATCCATTCCTCTAAGAGTAGAATCATTATTAATAATTGAAGAAGCCAATTTAGGAGATATACAATTGGCATAGAAGCCAATTTTTGAAGAAATTGAATAAATTGAATTGATCCTCTACAACAAATTATTGAATGCATTTTCGAATTGATCCTCTACTACAAATTATTGAACACATTTTCGAATTGATCCTCTGCTCAAAATTATTGAATAAGTACATTTTCGAATTGAACCTCTACTAAAAATTATTCAATACATTTTCTAATTGATCCTCTTAAAAATTATTACATTTTCGAATTGATCCTCTGCTCAAAATTATTGAATACATTTTCGAATCGATCCTCTACAACAAATTATTGAATACCTTTTCGAATTGATCCTCTACTAAAAATTATTCAATAAGTACATTTTCGAATTGAACCTCTACTAAAAATTATTCAATACATTTTCTAACACAGTGTTCCGTGAGGATCAAATTGATTCTCTTAAAAATTATTACATTTTGGAATTGATCCTCTTAAGAATGATTAAATACATTTTCGAATCGATCCTCTACTAAAAATGATTAAACACATTCAAAACGTATTCAAATCGACACATTTAAAACTACAATTTTCGAGAAACAGAATATTCTGGACAAGGTGAATCTAATTTCTGAAAACATTAAAAAAAAGCTTCCTCCCAGGGGTCGGATTTGAAGAATTATTGAAAAGATTGAAATTTGCGTGTCTCTAGAATGGGAAAAGATATTCTGGATTTGTTTAAGAAGAGGATAAGTCGAGGGGTGAAGAGTGCTGGAGATACAGATGCGCAATGAATAAAACTGGGCGTGAGCGCGTCGTATAGTGGAGACCAATAGCGATTCAGTATCGTTCTCTTTTTATTGCGCTCCCCTCCTTATGTTTGATGGGATAGCCTCTATAATCCCCCACGGAGAGGAATATCGTGTTCTCCCAGTTGAATCAGGATCAGGCGCAGTGTAGCGCCAGCATATGTCTAACCTACGACTGCGACCAATAATCGCTGGTCTTGTGGACCAGACCACTATCACAATCTTCAACCACGGATAAAGACAAGCGGTGCCCAGTTCTCAGCACCGAGGGTCATTGCGATCTTACGACTCTCATACATCATCCCGTCCTCGTCATTTTTACAGTCTTCAATTCCCTTCAAGGCTGCTCTGCAGCATTACCTTAAAAATAACCACATTTTTAGCAATTACACAATTATTTTCAAATTTAATTCATTATGCAATTTTTACTGTTTTTTATTTTTTGTATTTTCAATTCTTTGTATTTTAGCAATTACACAATTATTTTCAAATCTAATTCATTATGCAAATCTTCGTGATGTAAATTTTACTGTTTTTTATTTTTTGTATTTTCAATTCTTTGTATTTTATCAATTACACAATTATTTTCAAATTTAATTCATTATGCAAATTTTACTGTTTTTTATTTTTTGTATTTTCAATTCTTTGTATTTTAGCAATTACACAATTATTTTCAAATTTAATTCATTATGCAAATCTTCGTGATGCAAATTTTACTGTTTTTTATTTTTTGTGTTTTCAATTCTTTGTATTTTATCAATTACACAATTATTTTCAGATTTAATTCATTATGCAAGTTTCACTGTTTTTTATTTTTTTTATTTTCATTTTTTTCATTTCTTAAATTTGATAAGTATTTTTAAATTTAAAGATGTTTGATCTTAAAACTGAAAAGTATTTTTTATTACAAAAAGTGTGAGAACAATTTCATAAAATTTCGAAAGATTCGTTTATATAATTTTCTTAAAAAACGATATTTGGGTTTAATAAATATCGTTTTATATTGTATGAACGAATCTTTCGAAATTTTTTGAAATTGTTCTGATATACACTTTTCTTTTGTAATAAAAACTACTTTTCAGGTTACGTTGATCAAATGGACATTCTTAATTCAAAATCATTCTCAAAATTAATTTAAAACAGTACTTTTGACACTTGGTTTTGAAAAACAAATACATTTCATTTTCACGTTAAAAAAATCACATTTTTAGCAATAATATAATTAGTTTCGAATTTATTTCATTATGTAACTACTTTCAAATTTAATCAATTAATTCTCAATTTAATTAATTTTGAATTTAATTAATTTTCAATTTAATTAATTTCAATTTAATTAATTTTCAATTTAATTAATTTTCAATTTAATTAATTTCAATTTAATTAATTTTCAATTTAATTACTTTTCAATTTAATTAATTAATTTTCTTTAATTCGAAATCATTCTCAGAATTCATTTAAAACAGCACTTTCGACTCTTGTTCGGTTTTAAAAAAAACAAATACTCTGGGCGCTCACAGGTACATTTTTCTAAGATATGTTTACCACAAATTTTTTTCGGTAAATTAATATATTTTTGTCGAAATTCTTAAAATCATTAAACGTAATAATTTGATTTACTGTTTAATGATAATAAATATCAAATAATTAACAAATTGTAAAACTGATTCCAGTAATTCCTATTTTTATACAAAAAGAAAATGTAATAATGAAAGTAATAATCGTTAAACTTGTATCATTTAATTCATATAATTAAAAAACGTTTATTTTATCACTATGAGACGAAGAAACAAAATTTGTATCTTCAATCTCTGAGTGATATCAATAATTTATAATGACTTTCTGAGAAACAAATTAATCTTTATATTTATACTCATAGAAAGGAAAAACCATATTTATAATTAATCTTTATAAGAATAAATATTTCAATGATTGAAAATAAATCCAAAGATTTATTTTTAAATTGAAAAAAATTAAAAATAAATCCGAAGATTTATTTTTAAATTAAAAAAAATTAAAAATATATCCAAAGATTTATTTTTAAATTAAAAAAGATTAAAAATAAAACTAATGATTTATATAATAAATCTAAACGTTTATTTTAAAATTTAAAAAAATTAAAAATAAATCTAATGATTTATACAATAAATCTAAAGATTTATTTTTAATCATTAAAATCCAATGAAAAGATTCAAAACAAATTTTTAGATTAACTAACAAGAATAAAGAATTTAAAATTAATCAAGAATCTCTTAGATTTCAAAAGTGCGGATAAATTTCTGGAGTTAAAAACTAAAATTCATAAAATTTCCTAACGTTTGAAAAAACTGCAATTTTACGAGATTTCTTTTTGTTTTATCAATTACTATTGCAACCACTCACCCACAATAAAATCGCAATCAAATTAAAAATATATAAAAATAATTGCCGAAACAGGCTATTTAATTAGCGGTTTAAGAGCGATTGTTCCTGATATTAAAAGCCAATACGATTCTAGACCTAGACCACTTAAAGATGCGCATTCACGTGCTTGAAAAAAAGAGAGAAAAACCTGAATCCAAGGAGATGGTGTTTTGCAATTCTAGAGTTGGCCCGCCCGAATTCGGCCGCGGGTCTCAGGCCCAACCCCGCTAGGAAATTACCTCCGAAATCTAATTATAAGATTTTTATAGAGCTATCGTAAAACGGCTGAACGATATTCCTAACCCTTTAAAATTCACCAGGAATAATGCACGCCTCGAGTCAAAAGACGAGCTTGAAAATTATGCACTCTTTTTGGTGGCTCAAAGTTTTTTTATTTTATTTTGTCTTTTATTTTATTTTATTTTTCATTTAATTTTTTGCTTCCTCATAGGGAATTTAATATCGTCATGAGGAACGATTTCGACTAGTGAATCTCGTGAGGAATATGAAGATGAGTCAGCCGAGAATAAGCTATTACGGAATAAAACCTAGTCTATTTTTTCACTGCAAAATTCTATAATTTCTCTCTCTCTTCCTTTTTATTACGTTTGCTACAACATTTACGTACATCTATTTCATAAGTTATCACTACTCCGTAAAATCTAAATTAGCAAAAACTTACTAATAAATGGTTCACGTTATTCGTTTCAGTAATGTTAAGAGCATTTAGGAAAAAGTTTTATGTGGCGTAAGTTTTATGCCGCAAAAATTACGGCATTCTGAATTGGTTCAAAGACACAGTAAACGAACGAGAGCAATTGGTGGTTTTTTCGCCAGCTCAAGTATTACAGAATATTTTAATCGCTTTCTTTAACTTTTGTTGGTTTCTTTCTTCTCTTTAATTCTGCTTGAAATCGAGCCTTTTCCACCAGATCACGCTGTTAGAAATGAATAATCAAAATTAAAAAATTAAAATAACTCGAAAATTGATCAATGCAATAATTAATTTACTTATTATTTAACAAAATTTATATCCGCTTGTTATTTAAATTTAGAATCGCTACTTTTTGTTCATAAATTTAGATTCGCTACTTTTTGTTCACAAATTCAGATTCGCTACTTTTTTTTCACAAATTTAGATTCGCTACTTTTCGTTCACAAATTCAGATTCGCTACTTTTTTTCACAAATTCAGATTCGCTACTTTTTGTCCACAAATTTAGATTCGATACTTTTTGTTCACAAATTCAGATTCGCTACTTTTTGTTCACAAATTCAGATTCCTTACTTTTTGTTCACAGATTTAGAATCGCTACTTTTTGTTCACAAATTCAGATTCGCTACTTTTTGCTCACAAATTTAGAATCGCTACTTTTTGTTCACAAATTTATAAATCTGCAATTATATTAATCACAAATTTATAAAAATTGTATCTACACTGACAAAAAATTTTATTTTATTCAAATAACCATTTACTTGTCTATTATAAAATATTTATTTGAACTAAGTGATTATAATTTGAGTAGTAACCAATTAATTATATTTGAAACAATATTTGATTCAAATACAGAAATAATTGATTTAAATGCCATTTATTTGATTCAAATAACAATTAACTGGTTCAAATAAATATTTATTTGATTCAAATATGTAACCAAATCAAATATGCAATATATTTTTAAATAGTTTAAATACAATATTTTTAAATAGTTCAAATACAATATTTTAAAATAGTTCAAATACAATATTTTTAAATAGTTTAAATACAATATTTTTAAATACTTTAAATTAAATATTTTTAAATAGTTAAAATCCAATATTTTTAATAATATAAATTCCAATATTTTTAATAGAATAAATTAAATATTCCTAAAAGAAAAAGCAACTGTTTTAGAAACAAGCAGTGCAAAAATTGAAAACGACGGTTGTAATTCTAATTGGGATTCCGTGCATGGCGTAAAATAAAGTGTATTAAAAGAATCGTGATGCACATGGTTTGTGCAGACGACGTCTGTCTGGGTTGTGAGGAGTGATGACGTCACGACCATGGCGTCTGCAGGTGAAAACCGCGACGCGCGAGTCCGTAGGTGAGCGTACTTTCCAACTGATTCGCGATTGGCTGAGAGGGAAATCCCCGCCCTTGTTTTCTCGAGCGTCCGATGCACGCGGCGTCGCGGATCGTTCACGCGTCGCCTCCTTCCCCCACTTCCATAATCCGACAACAGTGCAACCTTACAGCTAAACTGCAACCATAGGGCACCCAGCACCCATGGGTACCAAAGGTACCTGCGACAAAACACACCTCACCTGGTGCTCCACTTTTTCCTATTCAGTCAGCTTCTCAATTGACAGATCAAGATCCACTTCAACTAAATATTGTGAAACTCTATTCTATTCTATTCTGTTCTATTCTATTCTATTCTAATCTATTCTAATCTATTCTATTCTAATCTATTCTATTCTATTCTAATCTATTTTAATCTATTTTAATCTATTCTATTCTAATCTATTTTAATCTATTAATTTTATTTATTATATATTTTATAATTAATTTTAATCTATTCTAATCTATTTTATTCTCTATCCATTAAGGGTGTTCAACCCCGCGACGTAACCTCAAACTAGACAGCAGTTTTAAATAAAACACAATTAAAATCGATTTTAACAAATTTCGAAAGATCCGGTTGTATGATTTTGGAAAAAATTGATCAAAGAAGCAAAGACAATCTTTCAGAGAATAAAATAATTTCATTAAAATTTTGTTTATTAAAATTCGATTAAAATTGCGATTTTTTACGCAATTTGAAGAAGAAAGATCTTCAAAGATTTTAATAAATTTTGGCTCAAAATGATCTTTTTCGGAAAATTGAACAAATGGGTCTTTCAAAATTTGTTAAAATCCATTTTAATTGTATTTTTATTCTTTATATTGTGAAACGCTCTCTATTCTATTCTTTGTCCAATTCCAATTACAAACTACTGATTAGTTTGAGGTTATGTCACGGGGTTGAACATCCTTAAATACTGATTCTTGAATATATTGTTAGTTTCTTCTAGATGGGTGCAAATTCGATTGATTCAGATTTTGGAGGATTTTTTTTTAAATTCCAGAAAAAGGATCCGAAGAAATTCAAAATCCTAAAACAAATAATATAAACGAATTAAAAATAATAAAAGGAAATAATAAATAAAAACGAAATAATAAATATAAACGAAATAATAAATAAAAACGAAATAATAAATATAAACTAAATAATAAATAAACGAAATAAGTTTTGTTTTGCAAAAGAATATTAATCTGAAACGGCGAAAAGCTTCACTTGAAATAAATAAATTGGCTGCTTTGCGAAGTTTATTTTCTCTTGTGAATCATTTCGTTGTTCAGGGAAAACATTATTTTGTGTATAAACATGAAAATGTAAGGTGATTAGAAATTTTAATTGTTGGTATTAATCTGTCAATGAACGTAACAATAAATTGTTTTGTTCTCTCCATAAACGAGGCATAAGCTTTTGCTATTTTATGATAATAAAATAGTTTGACGTCTGTTTATTAACAAGCTTCGATAAAATTTTCCTGTCTTCGCGAATAAACACTTAAACAGCCAATTAAAATTTCCATATGACAAGTTTCATCTCTGTACTCGTAAACTTTCTTTAAAAAGCAGGAAACGTCTCATGAAATACGACACCTGGCAACACTGGGACGTGAGTGAATGTGTCATAACCGGTCGATTAAACACAAACTATCATCATTATCATCATCATCATCGTCGTCATCACAACTATTAACATTCAATGAATCAAAAATTACGAAATTCAATCAAGTTAATTGCAAACAAAAAAGCTCAAATTAAATTGCGAATAAAACACAGAATAAATAAAAACAGGGAATAAATAAAAGCACAGAATAAATAAAAACACAAAATAAATAAAAGCACAGAATAAATAAAAATACAGAATAAATAAAAACACAAAATAAATAAAAACACAAAATAAATAAAAACACAAAATAGATTACAAGTAAAACATAACATCAATAAAAAAATTGCTAAGAAAATAAAACATCCGTAACGAAATTGATAATAAAATAAAGTATAAAAAATTGCTAATAAAATAAAGAATACAAAATTGCGAATAAAATAAAGAATACAAAATTGCGAATAAAAAATAGCGAGTAAAAAATTGCGAATAAAATAAAAATACAAAATGAATTGCAAATTAAATAAAGAATAAAATAGAAAAGCATAGAAGAATTTTATTGCAAGTAAAATAAATCAAGAAAAAAACGAGGAAAAAAATTGTAAATAAAACAAATTTAAGTGCAAACCAATAATATAAAGATAAGTTTTTACAAAACAAGAAATTACATTTAAAAATTAAAAGGCCACTAAAAAAACACAGTGAGGTTAAAAAAAATTACTTTTAAAGTAAAATGAAAATGGTCTAAAATCGATTTACAATAAAATCGCATCGAATCAAATACTTTGATACTAAAATCTATTTTAATGTAATTAAACAAAATATTTATAAACGTCTTAATTAACGAAAAAGTTGTCAAAAAAAAAAGAAGAAAAAATTAGTAATTTGCACACTTTTCTTTTGATCCTACGATATTTTCTAGCCTTCATTTTTTGGATTTTACATATAAAAGCAAAGAAAACTTCACATACAGCTAAATTAACTTCTCTTGAAGAGAAACCTGATCCTTACATGCAAGATATAATTGAAATGAATTTGCAGACTAATATGACTGTCGCTAATAGAATGTTTATGACTTTATCAGCACGGTATAAACAAATCAGCTGCGGGTGACTTTCTGGTACGAAGAATGACAGAAAAACTCTCTTTTTTTTTCTATCGAGAGAGAAAGGAGAAAAAAAGAAGAAGAGAGAAGGAGGAAAAAAGAAGAGAAAAGGGGGAGAAAAGAAGATAGAAGGGGAAAAAAAAGAAGAGAGAAGGGGAAAAAAGAAGAGAAAAAGGGGAAAAAAGAAGAGGAAAAAGGGAAAAAAGAAGATGAAAAAGGGAAAAAAGAAGAGAAAGATCTCTCCCCAGAGACATATTTTCACTAATTAATAATCTCATCATTCCAATGAATAATTTTTCGAAACTGAAATAGTCTCGATTATGGCCGGTGTTTATATCGACTTTGAAAGTACTTGCATTCTAAACGTTAATCAACTTGGTTACGACGCCCATTTATTATCCTCAACGACGATTAATAATTTCTGTCAACACATTATTTATTTTCGCTATTTATGCACGCGTAAATTGTCGAATAAAATTCTCCTCTCAAAAGGAATTGGCCTCCTTCAAATAATAAAGGACAAAACTTGACATTTTTCTGCAATAGTTTAAAAACTATAAATTATTATCGTACGCAACAAAACAATACACACATACAATGTCTGTTTTTCATGAAGAGAATTACGACATAATTGCGCTCTATTTTTCAAACCTGTATTTTCTACAATTGCGCGTGTATTAATGCCTTTAATTTATTAATTCCTGTCTACCGGCGATTATATTCCAGAAAATAAAACATCGACAACTTTAAGCACGAGCAATAATTACTGTCTTTATAACAAATTAAAAAGCCATTAAGTCCAGGAATTTGTATTCAATTTTCTTTTTTGAAAATTCGAATTCGAGAATTCGAAATTTTTGAAATTTTAATCAACTCGAAATTTGTAACATTAGATTTAAATAATTAGATTATCGTTCTTTACCTTACAGTGCCGAAAAAAAATAATAATACAACATTGTAGATAATAATCTACAATGCATTTTATTCTGTTAAATTGTTATATGTACTAAATTATATTTTTCATCGTTCACCTTTTTCGATCATTTAATTTATTTTGATTCGTTTAATTTTTAATTTTGTTTGATCTAAAATTTGAATCAATCGAATTTGGGATAATTTAAAAACCGTATGTAAAAACATAAACAAAATTGTAAGCCAAAATAGAAAAATGGTGTTGCAAAAACAGAAAAATGGTATTGCAAAAACAGAAAAATGGTATTCAAAAACAAAAAAATGGTGTTGCAAAAACAGAAAAATGGTATGCAAAAATAGAACAAAAATTGTTTGCAAAAATAGAGAAAAATTACAAAACTCCCTAAACAAAAATTCTGAATATTCGGAAGCGAGACAAACGAGAATTCCCAGAAATTCGATTAAAAGGAATTTCTCCCGAGGAAGAAATATTTTCTGTAAAAAATTAAAGTGTCGTTAGATCTCGAAGAAAGTTTCTAGGTACGGATCCGTATTTAACACACGTCTGTGCTTCTTATTATTGCGTTTCGATGTGTTAATCAAGACGAGGTGTTAAAGTCACAAGAGAGGCAGATAACGGTCAGAGAACAGGAATATTGACACAAATAATTATTACAATTAAAGTTTCCTTCTTTCGTAATCAAGCGAGCATTGGAAATTAATCAGACATCCTTCCCTTTTCCATGAATTTCTCCAGAATATACATGAGCCACTTTTTCCACATTACCCTAAGTAAATATTCGTTTCTTTATAAAACGAGATTCGAGCTAACCTCGTGCGCATTTTACTACAGTGTCAACAGCCAGAAAGAAATTACGTGTACAAACTCGAGAATCTTGTGAAAAAAAATTTTATCTCAAGTTTTTTCTAATGATCGAGAATCCAATTGAGAAAGTTTATCTGTAAAAGAGAAAATTATCATTTTTGGCAATAAAAGTAAATGTAACAAAAAGTGTCCTAAAATATAAATCTAAAATATTAATTATTAATTAAATGTCTAAATTAATTTCGGTTCAACTGAAATTGAAAACTAAACTGAAATAAAATTAATTTCAATTGAAATTAAATATCCAGTCATTAAACTAATGTTTATTACTTTTCATGAAACTGAAGTTTGAAACGTTTTTTTGTCTTTTCGTTTACAAAAAACTAGAAAACAAATTTTTCTTCACTTATTCAGTTGAATTTATTTATAAGCTTTATAAAAAGAAGGCAAAATACGATCTTCGGGAGTTTTGTAAAAATATTTTAATAATTTACAAATACAGCAAAAATCTGTTTCTTTATTTTCCGTGAACGAAAAAAACGTTGCAAACTTCAGCGTCGATATTTTTAATTAATTTATTAAAGTCTAAATAATAATCTTAGGCAGAAATGATTCAAAAACATTCGTGGGTTCTTCTTTCTTGAAAAAACATTTTAAGAAATAATTTAAAAGCTTTAGCAGTAGTTTTTCTAGCAAGACGAATTTTTTAATGACATTCTCAAAATTTTCTCATAAATGAAAAAAAGATATTCAACAAAAGGAGAAACGTTTCAAATATTTAATAAAAAAATGGATAAGAATTGATAAAGAATAAATAAAAATAAAAATAAATTAAAATAAAAATAAAAAATAGGAAATTAAGAAAGAAAATTAATAAATTAGGAATGAAAATTAAGAAATAGAGCAAGAAAATTGAAAAATTAAGGAATGAAATTAAGAAGCTAAAATTTGCCACCAATTTCTGAAAAGACTAAAAGAAGGGTAAAATTGGAAAAATTGAAAACGAGCCTAACTAGAGGAATTTGAGTGATAGATGTGTCAACAGAGGAAAGGGTGAAAGAAGTATGTTTAAAATTATGCGAGAATTGCCACTTCGTATGAGCGCAAGTAGGAAGATTAATTAATCTTTGAGACAAATGGAGTCGAGATCGTCAGATCTTTCCATCGACCACAACCGCAGAAGGTTACTGACTCGGGCAAATTATGTACTGAGACATGCTCACTGAAGTACACAGCTTGGAAATTACTTTCAAATCCTGAGAACGTTTACCCCGTTCTTATAAATAAAATCCCATCAGACGTTGATAATTACACAACATCGTCTTCCCAAAGAAATAAAAAAATCAGTGAACAAACTAATCAACGTACTCATTTCTATTCAATTTTTCAATAATTATGAATCATGCTCAAAGTCGAATATCCGGTTTTCAGTCTTATCTTCAATATTATTATCTTTCGTATTATTATATTATCTTTTATATTATTTTATTATCTTTCATATTATTGTATTATCTTTCGTATTATTATATTATCTTTTATATTATTTTATTGTCTTTCATATTATTGTATTATCTTTCATATTATTGTATTATTTTTTATATTATTGTATTATCTTTCATATTATTGTATTATCTTTCGTATTATTATATTATCTTTCATATTATTATTGTATTACCTTCAAGATTATTTTGTACATTAAATGTCAATAATATTGACTAAAATTCTCGTTGATAAAAATAAAATAAACAAGCTGTTGCTTGTTTTGGCCCACTTTCGTATAATTTTATAGTTTTTTTTTTATTAACATTGTTTCTTAAAGAATTGACCATACCTGGCCATTTAAATTAAAGAAGAAGAAGAAGAAGAAGAAGAAGAAGAAAAAGAAGAAAAAGAAGATTGTTCCTTGTTATTTTGGCATATAATAATAATAATAATAATAGTGTATATAGTAATGATAAAATAAAATATAAGCAGTTTACAATAAAAACCAAATTAATTAAAATAAAAAAAATGCAATGTTTGGTTTAAAAAACGAATTTTCCGATTGGTTGGATATTTACCAAAGAAATTGATCTTTAGGTTTAAAAATAAGCCTTCTATGTATTTTCTAATGAATATAAAGTATTAGGCTTAGTGTGACATATTTAGATAGTGACAATTAATGTAAGTAGTGCAAAAAACATACGTATATGGGTGTAATTAGACGTGTATACTTTTGAGCAAATTAGTCGTCAAGATAGCGTCTAATTTCTACCTTTACGTCCACATATACCGTGTTTCAATAAATGAAACATATTGTTACTAAATCATAAACATATTGTTACTAAATCATAAACAAATTGTTACTAAGTCATAAACATATTGTTACTAAATCATAAACATATTGTTACTAAATCATAAACATATTGTTACTAAATCATAAACATATTGTTACTAAATCATAAACAAATTGTTACTAAATCATAAACATATTGTTACTAAATCATAAACATATTGTTACTGACAAAAATGTTTAAAAATGTTTTTGATAAAACAAGAACAGATCTACTGAATTTTTTTTTCTAACTCAATCTACTCACTTTCTAATTCAATCTCAATTACTTCACTTTTTTTCTTCACATTCAAATTATTCGTCTCTTTTGTTTGCTTCCAATTCAACCTGTTCGATTGAATTTTGATTGAAATTTTTCATTCAACTAGCCACGTAGTCACTAATTAAAATGTTTAGTTTCTAATTCAACTTGGAGGCAATTAAAAAACATTCGCTGAGGTTCATTGATCTAATTGATATCTAATCTGCTTTGAAACAATGAAGGGACATTTATGATAAGTTGGTGAGAGTAAACAGTACAGGAATAAACTACAAATTTCCTTCCATGACATAAGATTGTCGTTAGATAAGCGAGACTTTGATATTTCAAAAAGTAACTTATCAGCTACGGAATATTTCGTAATTATAAAGTTATTTTACTAACGACTCTACGATTGGAAATATTCAATAGAGAAACTATAAAAATTAGTTTAAAATAGTCTAAATAGTAATTAAGTTTAATAATTTACGTTTGACATGTTGTAATTGAAGTTTTAATCAACAGAGAATATCTTTCGTGATAAAGAAATGACGGTAAATTAATTTTTTAATTTTTTTAATTTCAAAAGAAGAATACAAATTTTCTTATTGTTTTCAGTTTTTTAACATTCCTTGAGTGATTCTGAAAGAGGATCGATTTTTAGGAAAAATTACTGAGAAGAGATTTAAATGTAGTAATTGATTATATTTAAATGTGATAATTATATTTAAATGTAACAATTGAATATATTTAAATGTAATAATTATATTTAAATGTAACAATTGAATATATTTAAATGTAACAATTGATTATATTTAAATGTAATTCAATTAAAATTGTTCTTAATAATCGATTATTTAACAAATAAAAAAAGAAAAAGAAAATGTTAGTAATTAATGCATATTTTAGTATTACATTAATGTAAATTATCATTATATTTTGACATCATTTGTAATTATTAAAAAAACGAAACTGTCGATTATTGTATGTAATTACCTAATATAAATATTATAATAATAATCGCCAGTTTCATAAATATTGTAATTATAAATAATTATAAATGAAATGAATGATTCAAAATTTCTTTAAATTTATATTTCAAAGATTAAATTAATAAAAATGCAAGACATTGATTTAATTTATTTAAATTTAAGTAATCGATTCAATTTGATTAAATTTTATCAATATTGTCTTCATTTATGTAAATTTAAGGAATTGATTTATTTAAATTTAAAGAATCGATTTATTTAAATTTAAGAATCGATATATTTAAACTTAAGAAATTAATCTAATTTATTTAAATTTAAAAAAATCGATTCAAATGATTTAAATTTCAGAAACTGATATAATTTATCTCAAGATAAGTAATAAATAAAAGTAAATTCTAAAACGTTAATAATAAGCAATTTACATCTCTCAAAATAACAATTAATTAGTTTCATAAAACACGTTTGTGTTTTCCAATCAAAAGGGTGAGATCAAACAAATGTTTTGGAACTTTCTAAAGCGTAAAAACCAAGTCACCCGCTTATCAAACTTTTCAAATATTTACCAAGGTCGAAGATAATGCAAGCTGTGTTCCCAAATTTGTAAACAAACATCAAACTTTAATTTCCCTATCAAGGATTAATCTGTTTCCAATTAAAAGCTACTTTATTCTGAATTCAAGACCGAATCGACAGCAACTTTTAAAAGCAACTCTAACCGTCTCATCAGTGCAATTTTTAAAACAATAGGACTTTTAAATCCTAAAGATATTCGGGGCAAAAGTGCGATATAAAATTGAAAATAATTTTTTGCATTTTGTATTACTATTTTCTTGATTTATTTTTTTGGTCCTAGTCTGATCATGAATAGTTTTTCTGAGTCCTAGTCTGATCATGAATAGTTTTTCTGAGTCCTAGTCTGATCATGAATCATTTTTTCTAAGTCCTAGTCTGATTCTAATTTTTTCGGCTAAGAATCCTAATTTCTACGATTGTGAATCCTAATTCTAGTCCGAGTTTTTTAAGGTCTCGCTGCACAACCTCAAACTGAAAAATACTATTAGCCTTTAAATGTTTATTTGAAATAAAGACATAAAGAAATAAATAAAAATGTAAGTTAACACGCAAAAAATGTATTTCATACAATTTTGAAAGATTCAATCGTACAATTATCAGAAAAATGTAGATTTTGACAAATTTGTTTGCAAAATTTATTTCTTGGCGGCGTTATTTTTTTTTGCAATGTATTTAATGTTTCAAAAACTACATTTCATGTCTATAATCATCATCATCATTATCATCATCATCATTATCATCATCATTATCATCACCATCATTATCATCAATAAATTTTGTTTTAAAATGGTTCTATTTTAATAAATGCTTGCTCATTTTCTTCAGAAAATAGTTTTCTACAACTTCACCGTTTTGGATTTTTAATCAAATGCTTGGTTCATTAATTTATAGTTTATCAATTGTATAATTGTACGATTGTTTATCAATCGATCATAACAATATTATAAACAACCATAATTCACCGTTTTGGATTTTTAATCAAATGCACCTTTCATTAATTATTGTTGTTTATAAAAATAACGATTGATAAACAATTATATACGATTGATAAACAATTATATACGATTGATAAACAATCGTATAAACAACGATTGATAAACAATCGTATAAACAACGATTGATAAACAATCGTACAATTATAAAATTGATAAACTATAAATTAATAAACCGTGCATTTGATTACAAATCCAAAACGCTGAAGTTTTAGACCATTATTTTCTGCAGAAAATGAGCCATCATTCATTAAAATAGTACGACTTTAAAAAATTTCTATAAACGCGCTATAATTTTGAAAAATGAAACACGTTGTAATGAAAAGCAAATTTTGAAACATTAAATACGTTCTAAAATATAAACTTAGCAACAAATTGTGCCAGAATTTAAATTATTCTAAACATTATATAATTGAATCTTTCAAAATTGTACGAAATGTATTTTTACATGTCAACTTACATTTTTATTTGATGGTAAATAGTATATCGTTTGAGGTTATGTTAAAACCATGTGGAACCTTTACAATTCTTTACGAATCCTTGTTCCTTGAATTACAATTCCTGATTAAGAATCCTTGCTCCTTGAATTACGATTCCTGATTAAGAATCCTTGTTCCTTGAATTACGATCCCTGATAACGAATCCTGAATTTTTGATTACAAAGCCCGATTTTTCGACCAAGGACTTTTCCAAGATCCTTTTTTTTTTAATATACAAAAAACGCACTCACCACAGGACTTTCAGAAGCGTGTCCGTGATGAGAGATTGGCAAGTTGGACATCGCAACTCCTCCGCCGGTATTCCCAATGTCCTGATATTCGTCGGATATTTCCATCGCGTAGGATGGCAACGGTTCTCTGTTCTTCACCCGAATTTTGACTGCTTTTCTCCGCGGTTCGCGGTCTCAACTCGAGATCAGGCCCGAGAGGCCAAGCAGTCCGAAAAAAGGATTAGGCTGTCACAAATGACAACCGAGAACTTGCAGTTCGCGCGAAATCACGGAAACCGAGGAATTTAAACGCCAGCCACGAAAATCAACACGACTCTTCACTCAACATTCACGACTCAAACTCAAATTGTCCATGTTTTCTCACTGATAAATCATCCGCTTCCTCCCCGCCACAATTCAACTGATCACTCGCGAAAATGTCGCACAACACTGTCAGGACAACGACTAACTACTGGCACCAATTTGAGAAAACACTTGTCAATGAACTCGATAGGTCGCGCAATTAATTCCTCGAAATTAAATGGTTGAAATTAAATGATTGAAATTAAATCAAAATTCGTCAATTGGAAGAATCACAATTGCAATCAGCTTTGTCACCGAGTGTTTATAAACAAAGTTCGGAAGCACTTGAAATCGCGACGACACGACGAAAAGTGTGTTGTTAAGGACGGACAATAAACGCCGGTAGGACAAAATTGAGTTTTGACACAGTGTTTCACGGACACGCGCTCGTTCGCGTCCTGTTGCGATCTGAAGCTGGGTAAACCAACACGGGGAATCCCCACTCCAATGACCCCCGCTACTTGAACACAACCACTTTGTGGGCGGGGGTTTTTCGAATAACCCTGTGCTTCAACTCTGGGAGGCGGGTCGAGACGATGACGCCCAATGCCGGCTGAAGTTGCGATGTTACCCTATCGTATAACGACCCCAAAAAACCTACTGCAAGAAAAGAAAAAACACAAGCATTATTTCAAGAAATCGGGGACAGGACAATTTTCGAAAAGTGCGACAGCCCTGCTTTTCTTGGGGTGAATAGTGCTTGAGCGGGAATTTTTGAATCGATTTTAAAATTTTGAAAAATGTACGTGATTGAGGAGGCAATAATTTTAAACTGGATTTTAACAACGAAATAATTGGAATTTTAGTAAACTTTAAAAGACAGGTTTATACGATTTTTTCGGTATTTAGAATTTGTTTTAATGATGTTATTTTTGAGCTTTTAGAATATTTGTTTAGTTTTAAAGCAAAGGTAATTAGAGTGTAACTGCTGTTAATGTGTTTTTTGATAATAAGTTATAATCGGGTAATTGTTTTTTAAATGGCAAAATATTTATTCAATTGTCCAAGATCGATTTGTTACTAAAAGCAAATTATTCATTGAAATAGATTCATGGACTGTTAAAAAAAGAAAAGAAAATGGACGACGAAAGATATTAAAAAATATTTTTACAGTTTTTACAATTAGGGAATCTATTTCAAGAGAAATGATTCTGAGGTGTAGACAATTTTATTCTAATTTTTGTACTACTTGTTAATTTTATTCTAATCTTTGTACTTTACTTATGAATTTTATTCTAATTTTTTTACTCTACTTGTTAATTTTATTCTAATCTTTGTACTTTACTTATGAATTTTATTCTAATTTTTTTACTCTACTTATTAATTTTATTCTAATCTTTGCACTTTACTTCTTAATTTTATTCTAATTTTTGTACTAATTAATTTTATTCTAATTTTTGTACAACTTATTAATTTTATTATAATTTTTGTACTTTACTTATTAATTTTATTCTAATCATTGTACTTTACTTATTAATTTTATTCTAACATTTGCATTTTACTTATTTGATTTGTATAACTAAATAATTGTTTTAATTGTTTAATAAGGCTTGTTTTTTAAGTGTAAAAGTTTATTGTAACACTAAGGAAAAATGAAAAAAAATAGTGTAAAGTTTGATACTAGAAAAGTTTGATTGGTGATGTAAAGTTTGATGTAATGTTTCATACTTTAAAATTTCCTCGACAATACTAGACTTTTGGATGAAATTCGCAAAATCTTCAAATAATTCACTTGAAAAAAAAAAATAGAAATTCACTCCAAAAATTCTAAAAAAGTCAACGAATTATTAAACTACACCGTACTGAAATAATTCATTATTTTTCCTTTAATTTATATAGGATTTTTCAAACAAATTTCAATTTCTTTCACGTAAATTATTTGAAATTTTTGTAAATTTCATCCAAAATTGAAAAGCGAATTTCATCCAAAATTGAAAAGAAAATTTCATCCAAAATTGAAAAGCAAATTTCATGAAAAATTGAAAAGCGAATTTCATCCAAAATTGAAAAGCAAATTTCATCCAAAATTGAAAGGCAAATTTCAATCGTTCTTTTATCAAAGATCTAATTATCATTAATTTTCAAGTACTTATTTTATCCGTGCATCCACGCGACTTTTATTGTAATCTAAAAGAAAACAAAGAAATAATTCGCACCGAAACTAGAGCAGAACAGCAGCTTGCAGCTTAAGTGAAAATCTATTTGAAAATATAGTTAAACTATAAAGTAACTTTTTCAATTGGTCATTTTCTTCGTATTTTCTGCTTCCTGTTCTGTATCACTTTGTCGGAACTAATTTTTGGAAGTTGTTGAAGCGTGAAACATTCCTGAATTGCCGACTGCGTTAATTTCGTGGTGCAAGGCATAGTTTTGATATAATTTTTCTTCCCTTATTACACTAAACGCGGCACTTGGTCAGTGTTGGCTTCTTGTAAAAGCTCGTTTAGCAGCTAAGAGCGAAACGATATTGGCACTCGCGCAAAACTCAAGAGAGCAGAGAATCGATAGATACTCGCTGACGATTATCCAAGAAAATCGTTCCCACGAATAATGAGCAGGTAGATGCTTATGTTCGCTCGCGTCATAAACAAGTAGGCTTAAGTATCCTAAGTAGATGGTAGATCCTCAGTTGTAAATAAAACAGGAGGCTGGAGACGATTTTTCACCCTCTGAAACAATTCTAAACAATAATTTAAAAAATCCGAACATTCTGGTCTTAATTAAACTCTAGATGAGATTTTCATTATCTCTAATTTTTCTCTCACTCTGTTAATTTTGTTCACCTCAATTTTATTTTTCCGTACTAATTGTATTCTATGTTAATTTTATTCTTTTTTGTTACTTTTATTCTTTTTTGTTAATTTTATTCTTTTTTGCTAATTTTATTCTTTTTTGTTAATTTTATTCTTTTTTGTTAATTTTATCCCTCTCTGTTAATTCTATTCATCCCTTTTATTTTAATGATCTTTTATTTTAATCGATAGCTCATTTTATTATCACATAATCGCATTGACTTTGTTTTCAAAGCTTTTTGAACATTCTCGTGTATTCGCTTCCCTTTTTGGTTTCCTTGCAAGAAAAAAGTGCGGAAAATAAACTAATTTTTACTAGAAGACGGGTGTTAAAATAGAAGGTTTCAAGAAAAGGTTGAAGGAGGTTCCACATTCTAGAATCTAGAGTAGAGTGTGCAATAAAATTTCTGAAAGGAAAACATAGGCTTCGGCTAGCAAAAGAGGAGCGTAACACAAAACAAGAAGATGATGAAGAGGGAGGATGCTATCTTCGCAAACGGGTCCTTATTACCACGAGATCAAACAGGCGTTAGAGTGTTAACTGCTCTTAGAGAATAAGAGGAAGAACGTACAGTGCTAAAGTTTAATGTAGTTTGCTGGTAGGTGTTACGCCAAGTCTCCTCCAGTAGCAGATCTAGACAACTTTTGTACCCTCAACTTCAAGAAAGGAAAGGATTTTGTTTTTTAAAAATTATCAGAAAGATTTCGGAATTTTGAAAAAATTATTCGTTGATTTAAAAATTGAGAGGAAAAGAAATCTGTGTTTTAAAAAACTTGGCAGATAATGATTTGAGGTACTTTTAATAAACTTGTTTTCTGTGTCTCAAAAATCTTTGTCACAGAAAATTTTTAAGGAAACTAGAAACTTAAAAAATTAACTGAATTCTATATAATTGAATCCGAAAGAAATCAAGATTTTAGTTGTATCCGATACAAATCCAAAAATTAATTGAATCCAAATAATAATAATAAAAATAATAATAATAATAATAATAACAATACTAATAAATCTGAAACAAAGATTCCACTGAAATCAAAAACAAATCAAGATTCTGGTTAAATACAATTAAAAATCAAGATGATAATTAAATATAAAACAAACCAATATTACAATGATTTCCAAATCAAATGAAGATTCTAATTAAATCTAAAACAAATCAAGATTCTGATTAAATCCTAAACAAAATAAAATTCGAATTAAATATAATTAAAAATAAAATAAATAAATCTAAAACAAACTAATATAATTAAATCCTATTAAAACCAAAACAAATCAAGATTACAATAAAATTCAAAACAAATCAATTAATTAAATCAATAGCAAACCGGGATTACAATGAAATCAAAAACAAATCAAGATTACAATGAAATCCAATACAAATCAAGATTCTAAGTAAATCCAAAACAAACTAAAATTCGAATTAAATACAATTAAAAATAAAAATAATAAATAAAACTAAAACAAACTAATATTACAACGAAATCCAAAACGAATCAAGATTCTAATTAAATCCAAAACAAGTCAAGATTACAATGAAATCCAATACAAATCAAGTTAAGATTCTAATTAAATCCAAAACAAACCAAGATTATAATTAAATCTAGAACAAATCAAGATTCTGATTAAATACAAAACAAACTAAAATTCTAATTAAACACAATTAAAAATCAAAATAATAAATAAATCTAAAACAAACTAATATTACAACGAAATCCAAAACGAATCAAGATTCTAATTAAATCCAAAACAAATCAAGATTACAATGAAATCCAATACAAATCAAGATTCTAAGTAAATCCAAAACTAATTAAAATTCTAATTAAATAGAATTAAAAATCCAAATAATAAATAAAACTAAAACAAACTAATATTACAACGAAATCCAAAACGAATCAAGAATCTAATTAAATCCAAAACGAATCAAGAATCTAATTAAATCGAAAACAAATCAAGATTACAATGAAATCCAATACAAATCAAGATTCTAAGTAAATCCAAAACTAACTAAAATTCTAATGAAATACAATTAAAAATCCAATAAATAAAACTAAAACAAACTAATATTACAACGAAATCCAAAACGAATCAAGATTCTAATTAAAACCAAAACAAATCAAGATTAAAATGAAATCCAATACAAATCGAGATTCTGATTAAATCCAAAACAAATCAAGATTCTGATTAAATCCAAAACAAACTAAAATTCGAATTAAATACAATTAAAAATCAAAATAATAAATAAATCTAAAACAAAATAATATAATTAAATCTAATTAAATCCAAAACAAATCAAGGTTACAATGAAATCCAATACAAAGCAAGATTCTAATTAAATCCAAAACAAACCAAGATGACAATGAAATCCAAAACAAAGATTCCAATTAAATTCCAAATATTCCAAGATTCACTAAATCCGAAGCAAACCGAAACACAATGAATGTGGAATCACAAAAAAATACATTGAAGAAAGCTCAAGCTTTCAAAATACCTTTCCGCAAAATCACAGAATTATTTTGTTTAAAAGAACAAGATAGAAGAACAAGATAGAAGAACAAAATAGAAGAACAAAATGAAAGAACAAAAGAACAAGGTAGAAGAACAAAATGGAAGAACAAAAGAACAAGATAGGAGAACAAAAGAACCAGATAGAAGAACGAGAAGAACACAAAAAAAGAGTTAAATCGAACGGTAATTATTTGAATAAAATCAAAATTCTCTTACATTTCAAATAAACAACAAATTCAAAAATCAATCCTACATTCCGATCGACTGAATCCACACTCTGTCACCGGACATAAAAAAATCGAAAACAAAAACTAGAATCGATTTTTTCTTGTTGCTTGCTTTTAATGCACTCAAAGTTGCTTTTTCTTTTTACATCTCCTAAGATGCTTCTTTTTCTTTTTTCCCCATTTCCTTTCTTGCATCTCCCATCTCGGTTTCTGGCTTTTATCTCCGGTGATGTGCGGAGTTGCGATCCTCTATTTCTTTCGTTTATTTTCTATTTAACTTGTTTCTCTTCTGCTGCGCTCCTTTGTATTCGTTGGCAATATAACGAAACCTCCTCTTATTCCTCGTTCACATTCATATACACATAAGTTTCTCAACATTTATGCACCAATCGACCACGTCACATACAAGTTCGTCAAGATGGCGGTAGCTGCTTGCAGTACAAATTACAGGTAATTGCAGCTCGTGCAGGTGAAGAGAGGGGTCTGAGGGGTCCTACTCGAACCGCGAGCAGAGCGTGTGAAACCGCGAATTTTATGATTTGCAAACCCGTCGCTGTTTATACACCTATGGATGCACTTATACTTTGTAGGATCTCCAGCTACTCCTCAATATTTATTACAACGAAGACAGGCCAAATTACGACGCTCCTATATTCATTGTTTCTTCCCTTTTTAGAAAAACAATTTTTTATCCACAAATTTATTAACCCAGCCAACTATTTTTATGATAATATTATACTTTATCTCTTTATATTATAAAAGCCGGGTTACAACTATAATTAAGGTCAGAATAAAAAACCACTCAATGAATATTAAACAATTTTATGAAGGAGATTTCATTGGCTTTGGCTAAGAATTATAATTACGCGGTTTGATGTAATTATTAGCTTTGAACTTTTAAACGCAATATGAAATTATTTTCTGCATCTCAGCGAAACAGCGTCACTTATTAACTTAGTATCTTTACTTCAACAAAATTATCGTCGCAAAATTATTTAAAGATAATTTTAAGAATTTATTGTAATTGTTGGTATTATTTTATTGTCATTCTTTTATTTTAATTATTGTTTTGTAATTATTGTATTGTTATTATTGTATTATAATTATTGTTTTGTAATTCTTGTATTATTATTGTATTGTAATTATTGTATTGTTATTGTATTGTTATTGTATTGTAATTATTGTATTATAATTGTTGTTTTGTTATTATTGTATTGTTATTGTATTGTAATTATTTTATTATAATTGTTGTTTTGTTATTATTGTATTGTTATTATTGTATTGTAATTATTGTATTGTAATTATTGTATTGTAATTATTGTTTTGTATTTATTTTATTTATTTATAGTCTATACCTTTCGGTTTCGGACGAACTTCCAATTTTAACAACTTAAACTTCTCTTATAAACTAGATTATACAAACTAATCTAAAGTAATATAATTATTGTTTTGTAATTATTGTATTGTAATTATTGTTTTGTAATTATTGTATTATTATTGTATTGTAAATGTTGTTTTGTAATTATTGTATTGTAATTGTTGTTTTGTAATTATTGTATTGTAATTATTATATTGTAATTATTGTATTCTAATTGTTATATTGTAATTATTGTATTGTAATTATTGTATTGTAAATATTGTATTGTAATTTAAGTACAATTTTTTTTTTGTAAACCAGTTAATTAAATAAATTATGTAAAGTATGCAATTATCGATTGATTTAAAAAATCCAAGTTTTATTAAAAAGAATTTTAAAAACAAAAATTCTTGATTTTTTCTCGTCTTCGTTGTTTTTATTTAAAAAAAATTGAAGTTGAATATTTGACTAATTTTTCACACAAAAAGAACCAATTTTTATTGTTTTTTAGAAAAGTAAACTCTAATTAAAAAAAACGCAAAAATATGATAAAAAATTGGCATTTTTTACCCCATTCACTTCGTATTTTATAAACTCAATTTATTTTATAAACTCAATTTATTTTATAAACTTAATTTATTTTATAAACTCAATTTATTTTGGAAACTCAATTTATTTTATAAACTCAATTAATTTTATAAACTCAATTAATTTTATAACAATTTTTATACTACATTTTATCTCTTAATATTATAAACCCGAGTTACAACTATAATTAAAATCACAATAAAAAGTATCGAAATGAATGTTAAAGAATTTTATGAAGGAGTTTTCATTGAAAAACTTCATGCTTAGGTTAAGAATTATAATTAAGTGGTTTGATGTAATTACTAGCTTTGAACTTTTAGACCCAATGTTAAGAATTATGAATTCTTCGAATTAAATTTTAGATATAGTCGTTTAAGTTTTTTATTCACCTATCGAGAATACGGAAAGAAAAAAAATCTCCTCAAATTGCTAAGAAAAATTCCAGGAAGCGGATTATTATGAATTAAAGTATTGAACCATTAAAATTTCCAAAATTTTATAGTTGCGGACTAAAATAAAACCACTTTTGACCGACCTTAAGACATTGACCTACTCGACCCTCGCGTTTCGTTTTAAAAAACTTTACGACCTAATGAGAAATATCATGAAAATGAGATTTCATTCACGACCTTGTTTTGCTCATAAACGCCACGAATAACATTTGCTTTTATAATAAACAGTACAAATCCAAGTGAGCAGTTAATAACTGTCGAAACGTGAAAGCTTTCGACTCTTCGATTCCTTTCAATTTGAAGCGTTTGGATCAATTTGAAACAAAATTTGGATCAATTTGAAGCAAAATTTGGATCAATTTGAAGCAACATTTGAATCAATTTGAAGCAAAATTTGGATCAATTTGAAGCAACATTTGGATCAATTTGAAGCAAAATTTGGATCAATTTGAAGCAAGAATTTGATCAATTTGAAGCAACATTTGGATCAATTTGAAGCAACAATTTCATCAATTTGAAGCAACATTTGGATCAATTTGAAGCAACGATTTGATCAATTTGAAGCAAAATTTGGTTCAATTCAATTTAAATTGAAGTTTGATGAAAGGCCTATGAAGGATAAATGAAAACATTGCAATAAAGCAGAATAGAAAACACTAAAGTGTTGTTAAACAAAATGCGTGCATAAAAAGAGAATTAGATATTTTTGTGGAATTTAATGATTCAATGCGGATCCGACGTCACTGGTTATTCCTGAAGACGATTAGTCGATATTTTACGCACAGCTAAAGTCACAGAAACTCGTAATAATAATTACGAGCGAGAGCGGACAGGCTTTCCATATAGAAAGGATGTTTGATGTGCCGCACCTAAACCGCGCCTCGAAAGGTTCTCTTATTTCTTGGCACCTTCGATTGACAATTCTCAAGCTTACTGCGAGCGTGTTTACCTATCGGTACCGATATTATTTTTGGTATACATGATATTAAATTCTTCTACTCGGTCTTCTTAAAAGAGATCCAGTCATTTCATTGTCTATGTTTAAAAGTAACAGAGAATGTTTGAATAAAACGAATCCCGAGAACATGACAATGTTTGAATAAAACGAATGCCCAGAACATGACAATATTTTAATAAAACGAATGCCCAGAACATGACAATATTTTAATAAAATGAATGCCCAGAACATGACAATATTTTAATAAAACAAATGCCCAGAACATGACAATTTGGCTAGAAAGAAAAAAAAGGATTTGTAAACAAAATTGAATTATGTGAATAAAGAAAAAACGGGCCAATAATTTTCTTTTCTGTAAATTATTAATTTTGTAAACCAATGGAGAAATTTTAATTTAAACGATTAAGATCGTAAAAGCATGTAAATAAATATAATAATTAATAGTCGTTGGAACGTTGAACAACTTTTTAATTTCCAGTAAAAATTAATTATAAAGTTTTTTTTATAAATTTCAAAAACCTTTATAGTTCATTTTATTGGCGTATATTTAACGTTTCAGCATGAATATTAATTTCATATTATACTTATTTATCTCCTCTTTTTACAATATTAAACAAATAAATAACTAATATTACTAATAACTACTAATATTACTAATAATTACTGATTACTAAAATGACTAATTACTAATATTACTAATGATTAATATTGTAACTAATAATTAGTAATTATTAGTAATTAGTAATTATCAGTAATTAGTCATTATTAGTAATAATAATAATAATTAGTAATTATTAGTAAAAACGAATTTATATTTAAATTCGTTTTTCGTAGAAAGATTTAGTGATGTAAAGATAAATTTAGAATTCATATTTTTGAATAAAACTTGAATCAACATTCAGATAACTATTTAGACTTTTTTCAGATTTCCAAACGCGTTTGTGTCGACCTTTCCTTGCTTTAACAATGCCCCTTTTTTAGAATAGAAAAGAACAGTATTTATACACTTTGAGATACGTTTATTCTTTTATTGACTAGAAAATGACTGTTCCTATTTTTTAATATTCTCACTAAAGTATAGTGTCGATCGACAGAAAGTGTCACTTTTCCGGACAGTAATTTCAGAACATCCTGTAGAAGTAAACATCGACATACGTGCCCAGTGCCTACGTGTATACGTAGTCGACGATTACGAACACCTTTCTTTTATAGACCGTTTCACCAGCCAGTGTATTACCTGCGCCATTTTGTCGGCGATGATTAAATATTGATATAGGTACGATACAACTTGACGACTGAATCGGAATCTCGCGTCTAAATCTTCTTAAATAAATTTCCCATTCACGAGAATGTTTGTTTTATTCTTCGTCTAATAGTTTCTTTTTAATAATAAAATTAATGAGTAAAAAAATATTCCTGAGAATTCATTAAATTTCTCAGAATTCTGTTTAAAAACTCTATTTTCAACTCTATTTTCAACTCTATTGAAAATATAGAGTTGAAAAATGCTTTCGACTCTGTCGCAAAATTGAAGTCCTATGGATAAATAAAATTATTAATTATAAATAGCTAATTAATAAACTGTTTAACAGTTTTTATAACATATTGACAGTATAAATATAATATAAATATAATATAAATAACTAATTGTCAGAGATCACGTTTCGCATCGTGATCGTGATCGCAAATATTTAAAATATTTGATTAGAATCAGCGATTTTTGTAGATTTTTCATTAAATCTTGTTTTTCTTACTAAATTAAAGGTTTTTAATTAAAGGTTTTTAAAGGCAAACCTGGTTTGAAACTGTTGACTTTTTCTGGAACTTGAATCCGGACTCCAAAAATGTTGAACCGATGATTGGGTATAAAGAGTGTTTTTCCTTTGTAGCTCTGCATGATCGTCGATTCTTTAAAATTCTCCTTTGAATCCAAAAATGAAAGAAATGCTTTGTAGATCACTAGTTTTCCAATTGTTAGTTCTCCAAAATACTCGTTGAAATCCAAAATGTATAAGATTGCTTGCAGATGACCATCATTTTGCTAATCCTTTAAAATGCTCCTTTAAATTCATAAATGTAAATGACGCTTTGTAGACCACAATTATTCCAATTATCAATCCTCCAAAGTATTTCTCCAAAGTATTCCTCCAAAGTATTCCTCCAAACACAAAAATGTATAAACTGCTTTGAACATTCCAATCGTCAATCCTTTAAAATTCTCCTTTGAATCCAAAAATTTAGAGTGCTTCCTGATTGCAGACTTCATCCGTTTAAATCCCAGCAAACTGTTTTTTTCAACTGAAAACCACAAACTGAATTAGTAACAGAACTTCAATTAACAAAAAAATTGAAAAAAAGATCCAATTATACAATTTCAAAAAAATATATACAAATAATAAAACATTTATTGTTAACCTGTATGCTGCCGAAGTTTGGTAAATCCAGCAATTAAGCCGAAATTTAGGTTTTCCGGAAGTCTATTGGTTAAATAATAATTTAATATTTTAAACACATTTCTGACACATATTAAACATTTATTGTTAAATGTAATAATTTATTCAAAAAGCTAAATAATAATTATTTAATATTTTGCATTTGTTGAAAATTCATAAAACTATTATAATGTTAATCCAATTTTTACAAACAATGACTCATTTCATTTTTTGAAAAATTCTTAACAATTCTGCTCCTTGAATTTAATTTCAAAATTTACAAACGACGACTCATTTCATTTTTTGAAAAATTCTTTACAATTCTGCTCCTTGAATTTAATTTCAAAATTTACAGACGACTCATTTCATTTTTTGAAAAATTCTTAACAATTCTGCTCCTTGAATTTAATTTCAAAATTTACAAGGGATGACTCATTTCATTTTTTGAAAAATTCTTTACAATTCCGCTTCTTGGATAAATTGTAAATAAAAAAAATAAAATAAAAATAAAATCCTTGGATTCTGCTCCTTCAAAATAAATGATTCAAAGGACAATAGAAAAATTATTTCATATATAAATTCTCAACAAAATATTTTAAAAAATGAAACAGAATTTTAGCAAATGATACATGGATAAAATGAATATTTTTAAAAATTGTACAAAAATTGCAACTGTTGACAAAACGTAAACAAAAATTCAGATTCAACGTTCTCAAAAAGTTTAGAGTTCTTTTTTTCTGAAAATAGAACCTTTGAAAATTTGAAATTAATTTCAACCACATTATTTTCGTTACAGAAAAACTCTATATTTTTAAATATATTTAGTAAAATTTCTCTCTAGTAGCAGGATTTATTTTAAAACTTCAAAGCCAAGAAACTCAAACAAAAACTCAGCATAAAAAAAGCCAAAAACGTTTCAAAAATAAAATCAACGAAAGAAAAAGCACTGACGAAAAATGTGCAAAAATGTCAAAAAATAAAACTTAAAAAAATGACATTAAAATTAAAAGAATTAAAAAAAAAATTGTGAAAAAAATTGTGAAAAAAAATAAAATTGTGAAATTTATAAAAATGATAGAATAAAGCAATGTTTTTTGTATCTTACGTTGAATTTTTTGTCATTCGTCCCTAAGTGGTTCATCCAACGGTTTCTGCACTAATTTGTCCTTCAGTCGTGCGTGCATCCATTATTGTGTAAATTGTGTAAAGAGGGAACAATGAGAATGTGGTGTTAGGGTTCGACATGTCCCTATGCGATGTAAACCGCGTGAAAATCACCCCTTCATTAGCGCGCCGAATCAACCGGAAATTCCAGCTTTCGTCGCTTCCTCATTCAACGGACGAGATAAAACTCTCGGACGAATTGCGCGTATATAATGAACCAAATACGAAATAATGCTCATCCATTGTCACAGCAGAGCCGGAACGATTGTCATGAAAATATATTTGTTTAGTATCGACTAACGCACTTCCATCCAATTGGAGATTACGCAAATACAGGGATTTATCCAGGTGGGGTACGCCAATTCCTGATATTTTAATTTACAGATGTCCTCGCATATTTTAGAATCTCTATTGCCGTGTGATCCAAGTCAACAAATTCAAATTGCGTTTCCCTTGCAGAAAGTTGTCCAGTGACCTAAAAAAAAGAAAGTGGATTAGTATTGATTCATTATTATTCTAATCGCAAGGAAAAAAGTGAATTATTAATGTTTCTAAAGTTCTGAACGTTCATTTGAACGAACTATTTTCTTTTCTTTTTAATTTTTTAAAAATGTACATTTGTGATGAAAATAAACAATTGTTGTAAAATAATATTTTGAGACAAATATGAATTTTTAAAAATAGTAGAGTAAAAATTTCGTTCATTTGAACGTTCGGTACTTTATAAGCATAATTATTAGTCTTTTTGAAACAGAAGTTGCTAGTTTGGAATCAGATTTATTTTCTCGACAATTTTGAAACCGTTAGCAAAGTTTGAAAAATTTATTATTTGAGTTAAATTAACACAAAAAAGATAAAGATACACAAAAAAGATAAAGATACACAAAAAAGATAAAAATAAACAAAAAAGATAAAGATACAAAAAAAGATAAAAATACACAAAATTACTTTTAAAATAGGTTACAAATACTACAAATTACAAAAAATACCCAAAAAGATAAAATAATCAAAAAGTGTTAAATTTAATCAGCCAAGAAAATTAAATTATAAAAAAATATAATTATATTTTATTGAAAAGGAAAAACCAAGAAAAGTGAAGAACTAGAAAAAGATGTCAAATGAAATAAAGTCGAACATTTATTGTAAAGAGTT
Organism: Ganaspis sp. Gsp50; assembly: GCA_011057455.1. Taxonomy (NCBI): domain Eukaryota; kingdom Metazoa; phylum Arthropoda; class Insecta; order Hymenoptera; family Figitidae; genus Ganaspis; species Ganaspis sp. Gsp50. Next base: position 59,031 of record WNHD01000340.1, read on the forward strand.
GCTTATTAAAAGTAAATTACAGGAATTTTTGCCATAAAAAGGTTGAAATGAAGCGAACGATGAGTGCGTTTGCTTGAAAAAGAGGAGGAGATGGAGATGGAAAAGTCGAGATAGACGAAGAGAGATTACCCTAAAATTAGACACCATTGAGTAGTAGATCGCTTTGGAGATCATTAATTATCCCGCGGTTGTGCGAGAGCAACTTACAAGGAAGGAAGAGCAGTAGACAGGGAAAGCAAAAGCGAGATAGATGAAAGTGGATGAAGGTTGATGCTGAAAGAGCAAAAGAGATGGCAAATGTCGCCTTCATGGACCGAAATTGCTGCTGAAGATTAATGATCTCTCGCAGTATTACAGATATTTACACCTGTATAGATACGTACAAACTGATGTTATAATGATAGTTTCAGTTAACAAGCTAAACAACACAATCTAGATCAATTCATTTCTTCCTCTTAGTGTTCAATCTTCCAAAATAATAAACGTTAAACATTAATTAAATCATAGTTTATCAAGAATATTTCACCAGTACTCAAATTTTCTATAAAGAAATAATGGGGGTTACTGTATTTTATTTATTACTATTATTATAAACTATAAAATCCTTTATTCAGTTTTGAACAAATTCCCCTTTATTTTGTAGATTTCATTTATTTACGAGCTTGCCAAATTAAATTCAGAAAGATTAATGGTTGCTTTTGCTCTTAAATCGATTTCAAGGAGGCGTGTATGGCGTTTCAATCATAGGGTGTAGTCCAATCATTTAAAACTTTACAACATCATAGCCATAAAATTTCTAACATTCTGAAAGCAATTTGAAATCATTGCCTTCTTTATTTATTTAACACTTTCAATATTGATTTTTAGTGAGGTTAGAATAAAACATCGTTTATCGTTTCAAAGACGGTCTAAACTAATATCAAAAGTTGAAAAAAATGGGTTTCAATAAAAAATGGAAAAGTGTGAAAAAATTTGAAGGTATTACCGACATTTTTTTTTCTTTTCATCCTTTACTTTCAAGGTGCTTCCGAAAAGATAACTAAGTCAGTTGAAATTCCAGTATGGGATTTATTTAATGATAATGGGGGATATACTGTCCATGCGATTCCAAATTCTTAATCAATAAATATTCTTGAAAATATATTTTTGAAATTAATATTCTTCAAATCGATTCGGTATAAAAAAAACGAATTTTAAAATAGGTTACAAATACTGCAAATTTCTGGATCAATTAGCACTTTATCAAAATAAGGATTAAAAATCGGCATTTTTGAAAAAATAATTTCTTTGAAAATTTAAAGGTGTGTCTGAAAATGTCTTTGCCTTCCGCTTTTTTTATTCGATTCGGACTAAAAACGCACGAATTATAATGTAGGTTACAAACACTACACTTTTCTGGATACATTAATAGCAATTTAACAAAGTATGGATATTTATAATATGCTATAACATATTTTGTTAAAGTTCTAATTAAACCAGAAAAGTGTAGTGTTTGAAACCTACGCTAAAATACGTAATTCCTTATGCTGCATCGAATACAAAAAGCATAATTCAAAAAAATTTTCAGGAACACCTTCAAATTTGCAAAAACATGCAGAATGATTTCATTTTTTAAAAATGCAAATTGACGGTCCAGATTATGTTAAAGTACTAATTTATCCTGATAAGTGTAGTGTTTGTAACCTACGTCAGAATTCGTGTTTTCTAATGCCGAATCGAATACAAAAAGAAAAATTCAAAAAAAATTTCAGGAACACTTTCAAATTTGCAAAAACATGCAGAGTGTTTTCATTTATTAAAAATGCAAATTGACGGTCCAGATTATGTTAAAGTGCTAATTGATCCTGATAAGTGTAGTGTTTGTAACCTACGTCAGAATTCGTGTTTTCTAATG
>WNHD01000341.1:0-43105 GCA_011057455.1 Ganaspis sp. Gsp50
GTAATTAATATAAGAAACAAAATATCTTTGGCGCCTTATTGGACTAAGGAGAGTAGTTAAAAAGTAGTCAAATCTACTAAGAATTTTTTTCAGTGTATGTTCAACACAATGATAATTCACTATAGTTATTATTTTTGCCTTTTCATCTCAATTACGTTTTTAATCAAATAGCCCAATTTGTTTCTCTTTCAAAATCTGGAGTCCCTTTTTAAAAACCAATAAAAAAATGTCCTTTTATTGAAAATTCACATTTTATTTAGAAACAAAAATCAAGCTCAAATTACGAGTGCCGACTCGAATCAATTAAAATCTATTTTCGATATTTACATACTGAAAATAATTTGCATTCCCTGGTTTCAATTGGCGACAGAGCCATATCAATTTCACACATTTGCGTTTATAGTCAAAATTGTCTTTGTGTGAAAGAGCGTCATTTCATTGAAAGCATATAAATGAGAGATTTATCGAGTTTCGTTGTAGCCAACAAATATTACCCGTGAATATCAACATTCATTTTTCAGATTCATTATTATTTTTCAATGCTTTCGTATACATGTATATTTGGTTCCCAGGATACGTGTGTGTGACTTTCTCTGTGTTTTTCTCTATGTGTGTTTTTCTATGTGTGTGTTTTTCTCTCTGTGTATATTTTTCTCTGTGTATATTTTTCTCTATGTATGTGTTTTTCTCTATGTGTTTTCTTTCTCTATGTGTTTTTTTTCTGTGTGTGCGCATTATATCAAATTTAGCTGATGTTTATTTCAAGGGCGTAAAATGTCGATTATCAGTCAACTAAACGTGAGCGGATCACTCATTTAAGAAATCGACATTTGAATATTGCGGAGGCGCCTCACTTTCATGCTAGGCATTTTCTTCATAAAGCTGAATTGAAATTATTGATTTGCTCACTCCAAGAGCTTTACCGCAGCTTTTCCACAGGCATCTGCATATATTGTACACACCTGTGGCGTTAACCGTCACTCCTGTAAAAGGGGTTCTCGCTTAAAGTATCGTCGACCTCAAAGGGTCAGCTTTTACCATAAACAAAACAAGAGGCTTTTGAGAACACTCGAAAAGTCCAAATTGGAAGGAGGTTAATGGTATTAGGCAGAAAGCATTTTCCTGTTTTCCCTTAATTTCCACTCGTTTCATAAAAAAAAAAACAACAAATTTTACCCCACAAAGAAAAACGAATTCCAGCCACCTTCAACAAAATCCACTTCCCAAAAAAAATATCTTGACACACAAAAATTAGTCTCAAATATTTTTACACAAAAAAATTAGCCTCGAATGTTTTTACACAAAAAAAAATCGCACAAATTGAATACTTTCTCATGATTAATGAGAATGTAATTAGCCTCGAATGTTTTTGCACAAAAAATGAGCTTTAGCTATTTTCAATCAAAAAGCAGTTTTGAAAGATTGTAAACAATTTTTTGAAATAATTGGATAAAATAAATTGATATCCAAAAATTCTATAAAATTAACTCGATTAGCCTAATTTGGCATTATGCCCTTTTACAAAGAAGTTTCAAGGAATCTTGTTCTTTGAAAAAAGAAAATTCTTTCATCCAGTAAAAAAATTTAATTAATCGAGTTTCGTTTAAAAGGGAGAAGATCAAAGAAGCACGCTCCTTTCATTCTCTTAGAAAAAGAATTTAAGAAAGCACAGGAAAAACATTACAAAAGCTTGCTGAAGCTTTCTAATATTTTCTTCAACTTTTCTATTGTTTTCCCATTTCCTTTAAACTTTGTTTTCATAAACCAAACATCAGAAATAAAAACGACGTATATTAAAACGCACGTTCATGCCACAAAATAAAAATTCTTTCACAAAATGTGTAGAATAAAAAAATGTCCTTTCCCATGTACAATCAAAATAAAATTCCTTTCCCAAGATGTACAATTAAAATAAAATTTATTTCTCAAGATGTACATTGAAAATAAACTTTCTTTCACATTCAATTCTTTCCAAAAAAATCTTTTCAAATCTTTTCGCGATATTCATTTTTTAAATAAATAAAAATGGAACAATTTTCGAATGGAAAAGAGGAACTTTCGAGACAAAATTCTTTTTCTTCGAGTTATTAATGTTCTCTTAAAGATGGTAAAAAATATTTATCAGTAAATTGCAGGTAAGCTGTGGTTCTTTTTAAAAATGAGCCGAATTGAGCAGTGACCGTTAATCTGAACTTATGATACGAGCGAGCAAGCAATGCCGATCAATAAAATAAATTCGCATGGAGGACCCGATACCGAAAGCGATCAGAGTTTATAAAGCGATCGATAAATAATAGGGGTTTTACTCATGGCGCTCGAAATCAGGCAAATCGATTGGGAACGATCGGGACCAATTCAAGTTCAAATATTTACTGACCCGCGTATGTCGTAAATTGTCCCTCATGAATATATATATGTATATACCCAACATTTTGGACCTCCTGCTTTGTAGCAAGACCCCTATTATCAATTCTCAATTAAGGGAGAGAGAAACAGTGAAAATAAAAAGAAACACGCAAAACGAAAAATAAACAAAAAAAAAAGGAAAAGAAATAAACAAGAGCAAAGAAAGAAACAAACAAAAGTTTGTTTAAAAAAAAAAGAAACAAGAAGAAATAAATAAACAAAAAACAAGAAAAAAAGAGAAATAAACAATAAAAACAAAAAGCAAGAGCGAAACAAGAAAGAAAGAAAAGAAACAAGAAGAAAAAGAAACAAAATACAAAGAAAGAAAGAAAAGAAACAAAAAAGGAAGACTAAAGAAAGTGGCATTGAAATTTTGAAGGTGTGGTTCTTGAAACTGTAGATGCTCATTCACGTATTTGTGAAACAAAAGGGGTTATATAAACGGGCCGAAAGAAGGGTCATGTAGACGAGACGGAAAAGGGTTATAGGAGATGAGACGGAGGAGGGTTTGTAGAGGCGAGAAGGAGCTAACAGGAACGTAATACGAAAAGATGAGGGAACATTGTAGGACCCTCATAATACTCTACTGGTGTCCAGCCAACATGTTATACGTTTTGCCGATTTACTTGCCAGTGTCAGTGTTCGATTTGCCCCTATAATATCAAAAGCCGGCGTTCAATTCAATATTGTCGGATTACTGGATTTACTACCAGATTTCAAGGATTTTCAAATCTCAACCGTAAAGTCAAACATTTTATTTTCTTAGGTCCTTTTCATAATATTTTTATTGCAAGATTTATTCATGTCAAATGCTACGAGTTACCAGTCCAATTTCCAGTCGTAAATATGAAAAATAAGATTTTATCATTCCATCATAACTCATGTGTAATCAATAAAAAAGACTGTATTTTTAGAGTTTGGCCAGAAGAAAGTTGAGAGTGTTTTTATGGTTCGAAAATAAAGTGAGAAACAGGCGCCATGTTTATAAAGTGTATTCAAAGTTAAACAAGTTTTTAAAGTATTGCCGGTATTGAAAAAAAGTTTAAAATATTCTCAGAGAATTTTTTAAAGTATTCTCAGTTAGAAAAATGTTTAAAGTATTATTGAACAAATGTTTGAACTTTGAAAAAGTAAAAAAGGACATTTTAAGTTGTTTTAAAGTTTAAACAAAACAATGTTTAAAATTAATCAAAGAGGCGCATTTTTTACTTACGGAAATGAATATTTCAATGCAATTCTGTCTTTAAATTCAACCAACCTGCAACAAAGAAAATACAATTTTATTAGTTCACAGTTTAAGCAAAACAAGCAAGAAAATAACAATCAAACTTCAATATTAGTTCGAAAATTCTAAACTTCGAAAGCGTAAAAACTTAAAAGAATCAAAATTTGCAAATCTTGAATTTTGAACTCCTACTTTGGATTTATTAAAATTCGTACGAATTCAAAACTTCAATGTTGGAAGCGTTGAACTTTGAGCGCAAAAACAAAGTTTGAAACGTTCAATTTTGAGCACCAACAAAAATTGAAACGTTCAAGTTTGAGCGCAAATAAAGTTTAAAACGTTGAACTTTGAGCGCCAACAAAATTTGAAACGTTCAAGTTTGAGCGCAAATAAAGTTTAAAACGTTGAACTTTGAGCGCAAACAAAATATGAAAGAACGCAAATAAAGTTCGAATGAGCGCAAACAAAGTTTGAAACATTCAACTTTGAGCGCAAAAACAAAGTTTGGAACGTTGAATTTTAATCGCAAACAAAATTTGCAACGTTCAACTTTGAGCGCAAACAAAGTTTAATACAATTTCAACGAATTTCAATATCGAGCGTTGCAAGTGTTAAATCTAAAAATAAAAAATAGACAAATAAAAAAATATAAATATTATAATTATAATATATATTATATTATTATATTAATATATTATATTATTATAATATTATATAATTAAAAAGAATTTCAAATAAAAAAACGTCTAGATACATTATTTGAAATTAGTATAATAATCGATTGTCTGAGTTGCTCTTAAGTGAGCGCTCATTATGAAATGTCAAAGAGAATAGAGTCAGAAAATAAAAAAGAAAAAGAATATTGGGGTGGAGATGATAAAAAAAAAGACATTGGAAGGGAAGTAATTCGAAACCCTATCTAGATGGGTCTAAGGGTGTCACAGGAAACGAACCCCAATGTCGACAGTGAATCAATAATCCTTCTTCTCTTACAAGAAAATTTTCCAACTTGCTGTTGTCTAGGATTTGTAGAACGGATGTGACGTCATTGTCCGCTCGTTGTCAGACACTTGTCGTGTGAAAGGGGTTCTTTAAGTAGATAGCGCATCCAAATATCCAATTACGTCATGTGGCAAAAAAGTTCTACCTTTAAATTCGCCAATTTTATTATTATATATATTATGTAATGTGCAAGCTCTCATTGAAAAAGGGAAAATCGATTCAAATTCAATTTCAAATCTCTGCGATATCAGAGTAAAATTTAAAATATTATTTTTCTGTTATGTAGAATAATAACTTGAGCGCAAACAAAATTTGAAACGTTCAAGTTTGAGCGCAAATAAAGTTGAAACGTTAAACTTTGAGCGCAAAAAAAGTTTGAAATGTTGAAATTTAATCGCAAACAAAAGTTAAAACGTTTTAATTTGAGCGCGCATAGAGTTTGAAACGTTCAACTTTGAGCGCAAACAAAGTTTAAAAAACTCAACTTTGAGCGCAAAAACAAAGTTTGAAACGTTGAGCTTTAAGCGCAAACAAAATTTTTATGAGCGCAAACAAAGTTCGAATTTAAAATAGCATTTTTCTGTTATGTAAAATAATAATTATCAATATCTATATTTCACGCACTTATTTTTAAAAGGATAAATGTCAAACGTAATTTTTGTCCTTTTTTCTTTTTACATAAAACTACATTAACTTTCTTAAACATCCAAAGTTCTTTATTCCACAATATTGCGTCATCTGTTTCAGCACAAAAACTATTTCATTGCATTTTAGTAAAATAAATTACTATTATAATTCTCGGTTAAAAAATTGTTTATTAAATATTTAAATTTATTGAACATTTTACTCGCACATAATATTTGATTTCTGTTTTAAAATACCTTTCTGGTAATCGCAATTATTCAGATCGAACTAAATTTGAATTAACTAATCGAAGTCACAGTGGTTAAGACATTTTCCAATAAATTAAAAAAACAGAAAGCTGTTTTTGTAAAAATGTTCTCGAAGGGGATTGTAACTGAATTCTTATTTAAAAAGAGTAAACAGATCCAAGTTTACGTAATTGGCTTAGAGCTTAGAGGAAAAGGAAGTTTCGAGCAAAACGATAAGACAATCAATTTTAGATCGTAGGATGCGGATATCTATTTTAACTTTTCGAAAAAGAAGAATACGACGGAATTCAAGTCAAGTGCGTTTTCTGTAACTGGAAAAGAGACGTTGGTTTTTTAAAAAAATCAGTGGTTTTATCAACTGTAAACAAAATTCCCCAAATCAATTTAGAACTACAATTTTAAATAATAAGAAAAGAAACAAAAACGAAAGAAAAAGGATAAGATGAAAAGAAGAAAAGAAAAAAAGAGAAATAAAAGAAAAGAAAAAAGAAAGAAAAAAAAGAGAAAAGAAAGAAAAAAAGCAAGAAAAAAGAAAGAAAAAAAAAGAAAACAAAAATATTATTAAAAAAAATGAAATAAAGATTCAAAAAGAATATACAAAAAGTAAAAATAAAATAGATAAAACACTCGTAAAAATATCGCTTTGCATTTTTACAACAATTAGAAGTAGTAAAAAATATTTTCGGACACATTTTATTATCAATTTGGCTATTGATAAATAAAATTTGAAAAGTAATGTGATTCTGACACGTATAGGGATTTATGACTATCTTTTGTAATCTTCCACTTAATTTTCCTTTTTATGCATAGGGTTTACTTTTATTACAATCTAGATTCTGCGAATTTGATATCTCTATTAAATTTAAAAGCTTTCTATATTTTAAAAGCTTTATTTATCTTTTTATCTACTCGCATTTTTCCAGAAAAGTTTTTATTACTCGTTTTTACTGCAAATGTGTCTTCTACTGGAAAATTAATGTCCATTTGTTTTGATGGTTTAATGAATTATTTCTGCGTGAATTTCGTTGCAAGAAATTGTAGTTTACAATTTTCTTGTTTCGCGAAATGTGCTAGTTATGATGAAACACAAAAAAGCGGGTGAAATTTAGCATCAAATATATGATAAATATAGAGACGCTCGATTCAACTTTTGCCCATGTTGCGAATTTCACGTGACGCAAAACTTTCAAGTTAGCGTAAATAATCGCAACTACATGCAACTGACTGAATCAACAACAAATTAAACAGTCCAAGTTGTTCAAATTTTGGTTTTCATCTGTTTGCTCCACAAATTTATGAAAATATTTCAACGTTATACAAAGCCCCGAGAACTTTCAACAGTAAAAACTTTTTTTTTATCAACTTAAATGCACAATGAATTAAAAACAAAACACAAAAAATACAACAAACGAATATAAAATACAAAAAATACAAAATCAAACAAATATCAAATTAAAAATTAAAAAATACAAAATCAAACAAATATCAAATCAAAAATTAAAAAATACAAAATCAAACAAATTCTTCCCTATGCGGAAGCAAAATCAAATATACGCAAAATAATTTAAACAAAAAATAAATTCAAAAATTTTAAAAATACTCAAATACAAGATATTCGAATACTTGAATTTTTAATTAACAAAAAAGAAAACGAGAAAAGTAATTTAAGATCTTCTCGAGTCGGAGTATAAAATCATACAACTGTTTTTGCACTTTTATTTTTATAAGGTTTCGCGAAAGAAAGTTTCTAGTTAAAATACTCGGTGTACCTTTCCCAACAAATTTTCCAAGTAAAATAAATTATCTAAGTTAGGTAAGATTTTTCCATGCAACTAGCAATAAGCGCTCTTCGTTTCATAAATTTTTAATGCCTTCACTACTGGAGTTTTTCTTTACGATGTAAATGATTTATTGCACATTAAAGAACTGAAAATTATCTCAGTTTCCTGAAAGGCATAATTCATAAAAGACAGTTGTATCTTTGTTTATTTTTTTCTTTTTCCATTGAACTTGATTAACATCTTTTATTCCAAATTTCGATATTATTAGAGAGACTTTCGTCCAGTCAATTAATTCAAACAAATAATTAACCCAACAGTAATAAATTCAATCGAGAAAATCGATTGCCTTGAGCAAGTTTAATCTTTGATCCGGATAAGAGACGACCATGCGGGTAGTTTTCTTGCAGTAAAGCTTCCAAGTTTAAGCTTCTGGATTTAACTTTCGAGACACAGTAGGCCAAGTCGAAACTTTAAATTATTATTCAATTTAATTAATAAAGGAGAAGCCGTAAGTTGAAATTGAAACCTTATGGCTTCAAAACTATTAGTAACTTCTAGCTACTTAATTTACTTCATTTAAGTAATCGACCCATGGAATATTAAAATAATTAATGAATGAAGTAAGTAGAGCAAAGAGAATTCAATTAGAATGGATAACAAAAAAAAATCTGGACTAATCAGATTAGAGTGTACATTCAGCATTACACTTTTAGACGAATTAAACATATTCGAGTTCAATTTGGTTGTAGTAACTCCAAATGAAGGTAGTAGCAACTACAGATAGTGGAAGGGCTAACTACAAATTGTGGTAGTAGTAACTACAAATGGTGGTAGTGGCAACTACACATGGTGGTAGTGGCAACTACACATGGTGGTAGTAGTAGCTACAAATTGTGGTAGTAGTAACTACAAATGGTGGTAGTGGCAACTACACATGGTGGTAGTAGTATCTACAAATGGTGGTAGTAGTAACTACAAATTGTGGTAGATGTAATTACAAATTGTGGTAGATGTAACCACAAATGGTGGTAATAGTAACTACAATTTGTGGTAGTAGTAACTACAAATGGTGGTAGTGGCAACTACACATGGTGGTAGTAGTAACTACACATGGTGGTAGTAGTAACTACAAATGGTGTTAGTAGTAACTACAAATGGTGGTAGTGGCAACTACACATGGTGGTTGTATTAACTACAAATGAAGTTACCTCAATCTTAAACTCAGTTATTCCTACCACAAATGCAATTACTATAACCACAAACTTAGTTATTCTAACCACAACTGCAGTTGCCTCAACCATAAACTTCGTTATTCCAACTACGTTATCTCAATCACATGAGAATAGTTACTCTTACTACAAATATAGTTGTTCTTACTACAAATATAGTTGTTCTTACAACAAATATAGTCATTCTTACTACAAATATAGTCATTCTCTTACTACAAATATAGTCATTCTTACTACAAATATAGTAATTCCTACTACAAATATAGTCATTCTTACTACAAATATAGTTGTTCTTACTAAAAAATATAGTTATTCTTACTACAAATATAGTTCTTCGTACTACAAATATAGTTTTTCAAACCAAAACTAGAATATAACCAGAATTCAGTGAATTACAACGATAATTACAATGTTAAGTCAAAAAATCACGTTTAAAGTAACTTCAATCAAAATTCTAATCAATGCAACCAGATTTTTAAAAACTGATTGTTACATCAACAATCTGATTACATCCAAAAAATTCCCTTTTTCACAAAAATTGCGAAAATCATGTACAATTATTTAGTAAAAATAATTCTGGAAAATGAATAGGAAAAAAATTAGTTTTTAAAAGGTGTAAAAAGTAATTTAGAGCAGCTATATTTTCAAAGGTCTGGGGAAAATGTGGCACAGAACGAGGGAGGTTGAATTTTTCTCGCACTTTTCCGCACTCGGGTCCCCAAAGAGTTTAAAAAAAAAAAGAAAGAAGTCGAGACGCTATGACGTGAGCAATCCATTTTAATTGGATATGACCTGACCGTCTAGGTTTAGGTACGTGTGTATGTATGTGTGTGTGTGTGTGTCTGTACGTGTACATCTGTACACATATCGAAGAGCTACGATCCGTACTTGACGAGCGATCCAAATCGCATACGAATTGCCGAATTAAATTTTCTTCCTGAGTAATTTCAAACGCAATAAAAGTCTCTTTGTTCACTTTTTCAGGCTTATTACTCTTTATTAATCCCTCACTCCTTTCTTCATTAATTCAAAGTCAGAAAATCAATCTCAAAAATCGTGACAATAGAAAATTAAAAAAAACTGTCTGTAATGAAAATATCTTTTACGATTCAAAATACTCACAAAAAAACCATTCCTTTCAAATTAAAAGTTACCGTCAGTTTTTAAAATTTCAGTTCATTTTTGCCAGTTCAGTTTGATCATTGATAATTTAAAAAATAATTCGACCAAATAGCAGAAAATTGGAGCACGTAACGAACTCGATAAAACCCGATTTATGAGAGGATCTATATATGGTGAGAATAAATTTCGATTTCTTTCAACCATAAAAGGATTGAGATTGGCAGATGTTACAGGCAGTAATTTTTACCCAATCAATTTTCAGCAACACTGGCCAATTGAATGATTTTTATATTGCAAATTATTTACCTACTGAAAATAATTTCAAAATATACCTGTACTTCCTTTCAACTAATTTACAAAAAGTGGAAAATTAGTTCAATCTATAAATTTCGAACAAAAATTCAAATAACATCTGTCTTGAAATCAATTTTGCAATAATAAATCTATTAAACGATTTTATCATTTATTTGAGCATTCGTTTTTTCTACTCAAGAAATGTAAAAGGGATTTAACTTCAACTAAATTTAATTTTAATTAAATTTAATTTTAATTAAATTTAATTTTGACTAAATTTAACTTTAATTAAATTTAGCTCAGACTAAATTTAACTTAACTAAATTCAGCTTAAGGAGGAATCAGACAAACATTCAAAGTGAAGTTATCTTTTTGTGTAATATTCCGCTTCTTGAAATAGATACAAAATCTTTTATTGCAAATTCTTCAGTCAAAAGGTGCTAAATATTATTTTAAACAAAATGAACCAATAAAATGTACATTTGGATAAAAATTAAAAAAATTCCACTTCCTGAAAGAGAATACTGTTTCTGTAGTTTTGTTTCAGAAAGTGCATTTTTAAAATTCTTTCTTCAAATATACATTTCATTGGTTCATTTTGTTTAAAATAATATTTAACACCTTTCGACAAAAAGAATTTGCAATAAAAGATTTTGTTTGCATTTCAAAAAGCAATTAGACAAAAACATAACCTCACTTTTAATGTTTCTTTGATTCCTTCTTAAACCAAATTGTAAATTAAACCAAATTGTAAATTAAACCAAATTGTAAATTGAACCAAATAGTAAATTAAACCAAATTTACATTAACAACTACAAAAATATATAACTCTAAAATTTCACGAATAAAAAAACAGTACATAAATTTCGAAACATACCCAATTGTCAGGCTAATTAATTAAAAATCCTGATAAATAATTTAGCACTCGTACAATCCCGGGGGTTATTTCATTAATAAATGTTTTTGTGTCAAATTGAAAAAGCAAGTATAGATATAAATTTTACATTACCATGGATACAAACGAGAGAGTTTGTCATGCGGAAACAGAATCAAAGGTCCCTAACGACGTTGCATCTGAACTGCAAGCGACAGTTGATTCCCGAGCGTCCAAAGGATCGATTGCTTGTAAATAATTATCGGTCCCACGTTGATAAACGTGAGCATTAATTACTCAAGAGCTTTGACAGATGTGCGGTTTCATTTTACAAATTAAAATCTGCACTGAAATTACATTTTTATTTGTAATTTCCGGAATCGAGGTGAATAAAACGTATCACCAGTTTATTTTGCCGTAAATCGAAAACAGAAAAAGAAAACAAAACAATTTCTCATTGGATCGAAAGATAAAAGAAGTGAGTTTTAATAACAATGCAAACTTTTTTGTATCCTCAATATATCGATTGTATAATTTTTTTAGCCGACGTGTGACTTTTTTTTCATAAATGCCAATTGAAATGAGAAATTATGACACACCTCAATCTCCGCTTCAAGGAACAAAACATAAGCGTAATTTTTGCCTTCCTGATTGCTCTTGTCAATGACCTGCAACGTTAACAACGCAACGCAATGTTGACAATATTTAATAAACAATATTCTTGCATTGATACACTTTTCACAGAGTCTCGATTATCATTGTTTGATAACATTACAATTGTGGGCAATAATGTTTGTCAACTTTGAAAATTTTATATATCCTTTTTCGGTGTAAACAAAATATAAAAAATGTCATGGATCAATCACTCGGAGAAAAAATATATTTGAATCAAAAACTTTTCTTTGTCCCATTTATTTAGATTAAAGAACATTTTTATTCATACAAAGTTCCTTTAAATTGATTAAAGTATTTTTAAATCAACTAAAGTTTCATTACATTTTGATGTAATGAAACTTTAGTTGAGTTTCATTGAAACAAAGAATTTATTTTCTCAGTGCCTTTATCTTGAAAAAGGAAGAAAATTTGACTGTTTGCCGAAAATTGTTGGTCGTTTCGGTGAATGTTTCGGCATGAGGAGATAAACTATAGGTGTGTGAAACTAAAAAGTTTCGTGTGTGTAAAGTGCTCGATACATCTCATAAATTTTCATTGTGATCAAGCTTGTGTGTACAGTCAATGTGCATTTTACCCTCTTTGTTGTAAAATCTTGATACTTTCTCTGGGAAAGCACCCCTTTCACAAGTTTTAGCATGTTTCTTTGCCAATAGAAACGCCTTCACCAGGAAGACGGCACTTGTTCAAATATCTGGTCGCCTGCTGGAGCGAAAGATTATTTTTACGATGTTCCCTTTATGGAAACACCAGGAAGAGGGAAAGAAAAAAAATGAACAAGGAGACTGATAAACTAGGTTGTAAAACTTTTCAGTTTAAAGTAATACAACAACTTTTTCTGCTTTTCCTTTTTGTCAATTTTTATCTTGTGCATTTTTTGCACATTTTGTCTGCATTTTTTGTAATTTTTTTGTACATTTTTTGTACATTTTTTGTACATTTTTTGTATATTTTTTGTACATTTTTTGTACATTTTTTGTACATTTTTTGTACATTTTTTGTACATTTCTTGTACATTTCTTGTACATTTTTTTATACATTATTTGTACATTTTTTGTACAGATTTTTTATGAATTTTGTTGTGTGAATTTTTGTGTATTTTTAATGTTTAATTTTCCTTTCTTATTTTCCATGAAAATGTATTTTTAAATCAACGACTAATTAGCGATTTTTTGTTTAGCTCAATTGATTATATTAAGGGGAAATAATCTTTGAACAGCTAATTAATTCTAAACAAGTAATTAGGTAACTTTGTATCTGTCAGTGAGAGAAATTTGAGCGCTGCTGAGTTTGTCAGCGAAGATGCGTTATTATTAATAAAGTAATCAACTTGGGTTCGCTTGTCGTGTTTTAATGAACAAATTTCATGAAAATGTAACAAGTTTTAAACGTGAATTTTCTATTCAAAAATATTCGCCCGTCTCAATTAAAACTTGACAGGTATTTAATAATCTACCTTTTTCACATTGAAAATTATTCAAACTGAAAATAAACAAACAAGACTAACTTCATTAAACTAACAATCAAACATTCATTTTTAAACACTCCATGAAATTTAAATTATAAACAAAAATTATAAACATAAATTATAAATCAATAAATTTATTTCAACTTCTTATCAAAAATTATAGTTTCAACCTACAAAACAAACTTTTTAATTTAAAATTATTAATTTAAAATTATTAATTTAAAATTACTAATTTAAACTTATAGTTATTCAAACTTATAGTTATTTAAACTTATATTGATAAAATTTATACTGATTAAAACTTACATGAAAATATTGATTAAAAAATTCTCTTGTATTTTTTAGTTTTCTTCAGTTTATAACAAATCTAATTATTTCAAGAAACTGTAGTTTAAACGTGAAAACGCTTGATTTTTATCATCAAATAATAAGAGTTCTCTGTTGCTACCAAAGTTAAAGTTATTACGCAGCCGTGATCGATATATACGAATGAAATACGTTTTCGTAGTTTGCACGCGAATAAGTTCAGTTTCAGTATCTTTTGCGTTTACTATTAATGCAGCTAAATGTTAACTTGGTGGTAATTTTATTGCCAAGGGAGAAAATATCAGTCTCCCTGTCTTTAAAAAGAAACGAGACATGTCGTTCGTATTTTCTAGAACCGTTCGCACAAATCATTCGAAATGAGGCTTATTCCCCCGTAATTATATATCTTCGCTTGAAATTTTAATCCGAAAAAATCGATGATACCCTTGCACAGGCTAAATTAAAGAAATAGACATATTCCTACCACAAAATAATTATTCCTATTCTAAATTATATCTCTCCTTTTTTGCTTTTATTTATTCTTTTCTTTTATCTTTTCTTTTATCTTTTAATTTTTTGTATTCATAGTCTACTTTTTTTGTATTATTACTGTTTTTAATAATTAATTTTTCTATTTACTTTATTTGTTGTTTGCTTTATTTTGCATTTACTTTATTTTTTGTATATCCTTTATTTTTTTATTTCTTTTGTTTCCTCAAGAAGAAGCTTTGTTCTTTTATTTGTTTTTTTTATTTACTCCATTTTTCTATGAATGAACCTTTCTAGTAAACTCACTCTTTGAGTGAGTTTACACCGATAGTGCAAGCGTAAGCGAAAAAAGAGCCGAACGCCAGAGTTTATACTTATATAAGCGTAAAAACGTAAATGCGCTTAATCTTCATAACCTTTACTATTTAATAATCACACTCTTTAATAATCTCACTCTACAATCTTTGACAAACATTTTACATTTAAAAGTGCAATATTAGTGGCATTTCATCTTACTAAGTTGTTTGAAAGCTTAGGAGATGTTTCCGGAGTTTATCGAGTACGTCCGCATGACTTCCGGTAAGATCCATTTGCGTGGGTGTTTGAGCATCTCTCAACAGCTGACAGCGAATGAGGTATTGAACACATTCGACCGTAAGACCGCATTGGCGTGACTCCCGCAAACATCGAAACAACCGTTTTACCCTGAAAATGATTACTTCCGTAAACCACGTGCGAATTCGTGACCGCACAGACACTACCAATCGTAAATGTGGTTTTTGTCCCAGGAAATGTGTAGTTTGCCATAAAAACATTTACAAATTAATCCACCTACGATTCGTCCCCATTAAATGTAAAAACATTGCTTATTTATTTATAAAAACATTTTTGTTACTTAATACAACCGTATTATCAGATTTACGTATCTTTAAGCTATGCTTCTTAAGCTTCTGTTAACCACGTCGGTGTAAACTCAGTCAATGATTTTTCAACTTCTGTAATATGATTCAAAATTTCTAAATGTTTATTTCTCTAATCAAAAATTTATGAACATGATTCGTTATTTAATTATTTCTTATTTTAATATAAAATTAATTATTAATTAATTATATTATTTATTTGTTCACAATTGAATAAATATTTCCCAATTAACCTCAAAAATCCAATAAACTCCCAGTGATCCATGAGGATCAAATTGATCCAGAAAAGCGAATCAAAACGTTGCATATCAACTTTGATTCGCTTTTCTGGATCAATTTGATCTTCACGGTTCACTGTGCTACAGAAATCAAGTTATAAACAAATTAACAGTACAAAACTCGCTGTGGCATTTGAAACGTAGCAAAAAACAGCCCGAAATAAAATGCACAATTAACTCCTTTTTAAACCAAGTATTACGACTGGCAAGCGAAAAAATGCAGATTAACGCGTTAAATGCAAATTGCGTGCATTAAAAAAAAAACAGTGACATTTGAGGCATACTTTGTTGTAATGTAACATGCAGGAGTCGACTTTCCGCCGAAAAAAAATACAAATACAAATGTAAAATAACAGAGAGCGTCGAAACGTCGCGAATGAGTAAACGCGACTTGGTAATTGTTGCGGCTTTACCAAAACGGAGCATGTCGCGACAAAATAAAATTCTATCCGCCTCAGTGAATTTGTACGAAACATCCATTAAAGTTTCTCGGAAATTCTGCAGACTGACAGTTGTCTCTTTCAAGAGCGGAAAAATACACGATGCACTCGACATTGACCTCGTAAATTTAGAAAACAATTTTCCAAAAAATGCTCTCTATAATGGGTGTAAATTTATTTAGTATTTAGCAAGTTTACACTGTCTTATTTAAAACAAGCGTGTAATTTTATAAATTTTTAAAAATGTGATCTTTATATGTGTGCGGAACCACATACAGTATTACTCGCGTATCTTAAGTTACACGGTGTAACCAAGCTCAATATTTGTATGAACACATTTTGAATAAAAACATTTTTACATTTATTCTTTTCATTCACTTTTTTTAGTTTTTACCACTTTTTTTTAGTTTTTACCACTTTTTTTTAGTTTTTACCACTTTTTTTTCACAAGGAGCAAACTTGCTACAAACTCTCAAGATTAAGAAACAAAGGAATAAATTTGTGTTTACATTCGAAACTCCATTTCGTCAATCACTTCTTGGTCGACCTTCTCTAAAGCATTATTCGAATCACGTGTGTCACGAGAAATACGTATCGAGCGTTTATTTGAACATAAATGTAGTGTGTGCGTGACAAGGAGCCTCGTCATCGACGAAAAATTATTTAGTATCCGAAATCCGACATTTCCGAATATAGAAATTTGCCTTACGCCACAATTCAGTCTCGCTATCTGATCTGAAAGTGTTTTTTTACTTTTAAATTCTGATCAGCTAATAAATAACGTTTCGTTACTGAATATTAACTACATTTACGTAACCCATACTGAATTAAAATTATGAGATATTAAAATTTAGTCATATTAATTAAGTCCTATTAATTAAGTTCTATTAATTAAGTCCTATTAATTAAGTCATATCAATTAAGTTGAATTAAATTCACCATTTTGTAACGCGAATTTTACCAGACCTGAAAAATTAGATAAAATACATTTTATACCTAGCTAAAGTTTTGCCAAAATATTTGATTAATTATATTTATTTTGTTCGTGCTGAATATAGAGCGAGTTTACACTGATGCCTTTAAAAAAGAAAACGTCAAGTGGCAACAAAGATAAAAAACAAAGTCAGTTTGTTGTTGTTAAAAAAACAAAAACAAAAAAAAAAGAAAGAAAAAAAATTATTTATTTTATTCACATTCTAATCTTTACATACTTCACGCCACCGTGAAGTACATCGGTGTAAACTCGCTCACGTATAATTTTTTATAATTTAAGTCGAATTTATAATTTCGCTCAACTATTAATTATACTACATGTATCAATAGTTGTATAAGCGCCTGAAAGGGATAATTTTCATTGGGATTGATAAAGTCAGGGAGGGGAGGAGTTAAATCAAGAAGATTGCATATTCATTTTAAAAATTACGTGCGCTGCGATATTTCACGCGTCACAATCAAAGCGCGGAAATCGCACTTCTTGTAACGAAGCACCAACCGGAGAATCACAAGCGGCTTCTCTCGCGTGAGATCCGATCGTTGTCATGGGTTAGGTTAGTCGTGAATTGCAAGAGTCTCAACAAGTGCATCGCGGGTTAAGATCCTAGCTCCGTTCACATAAAACATCTATTAAAATTGTTTGCTTTCCGCAGCAAACTAAAAGAGTTTTTCCCCCTCAAAAAAGCAGTACGAAATTTAACGTTTTTTAATTCTAGATAAGAATGTTAAAAACTTTAGTGTCACTTCTGTGATCCACTTAAAGATTTCTCCAACAGAATTAAAACAAAAAGCTGTTGTTTTTCATTTCATTACAAGAAGAAGAATTGTTTATAGTAGATTTTGAAACCAAATAACTTTTCTGGAAAAGTAAAAATCTTTAGCCAATTGATACTATATTTTACAAGACAAAGAATTGTTTGCAAGATTCAATTGTCTTCAAAATTGAATTGTTTGTAAGATTCAATTGTTTTTAAAATTAAATTGTTTCTAAGATTCAATTGTTTTCAAAATTGAATTGTTTGCAAAATTCAATTGTTTACAAAAGTTTAGACAATCGGCACTGCATTTTTCACAAAAAAAATACTGACAAAACTCAATTGTTTAGTCAATTGTCATTACTGAATTGTTTAGCCAATTGGTACCACATTTTTCACGAGAAAAATAATTGTTTAGCCTGTGTCTACTGAATATTTCTTCAACAAAATATTTAACAAACTAAACCATTTACCCAAACGTATAATAAATCCTGATTATTTTCTCTACTAATTTTCCTAACACAAACTTTTTTACATAAAAGAAAATGTGTGTCTCGATAGACGCAAGTTTATACCGAGGCACAGACTTTATTTAATACTGAACGTAAAATCTCGGTCTAAAACAGGTTTCTCATAAAAGGAGGGAAGACCGAAGAGAAAAGGAGAAGAATGAGATGAAAGAATGAACTGTGATGCTTCAAAAATGCTAAAGGACCTTGCTACGTTAATTCCCTGGGCAGGATGTCGACGGGTTCTGTCCAGCTTCCTCACAGAGAAGTGAGAAAAACGAAAGTCAAGGAAAGAAGACAGTAATTGCCCAGGGTTTTACTTTCTCAAAGGAAATAACACAATTCGTTGTGCTCTTTATGATCTCTTAAAAAAAAATAACTAAACGAAAATGAAAAAACACCAGCAGTGCCTGTCAATTTTACTTACGAAAAGTGGACCTTCTTAATAACTTGTTTAAAGCGACAACAGACCATTGTTTTCGAAACTTCAGTTCTTTATGAAATTATCATGAAATATTTCTGCAATAGCAGTATCAAGAAAACAAAAAAAGTGGCTTTGAGTTCAAAGTCTTTTAAACAAAAAATTTTGATGAAGAACAAAGATTAGCATTCAATTTATTATATTTTTATACTTTATCTGAGATTGAGAATTTCATTGTTATTGTTGTTACTATTTTTGTACAACAGCAGCAACAACAGCAACAACAACAACAACAACAACAAAAACAACAACAACAACAACAACAATAATAACAACAACAACAACAACAATAACAACAACAACAAAAACAACAATAACAACAACAACAAAAACAACAGTACAACAATAGCAAAAGTTGTTACTACTGTTGTTACAGTTGTAGCTATTATTATACTATTGTTCTTACAATTTTTGTTGTTATTGTTGCTGCTACTATAACTGTTGTTACAACTGTAATAAAAGTAACAACAACAATTATAGCAACAATAGTATAGTAACAGCAACAATAGTTACTAGTATTGTTGTTGAAATTGTTTCTGTTACTATACTATTGATGTTTCAATTGTTACTATTGCTATGCAATTGTTGTTATAATTGTTGCCGATACTATTATTACAGTTGTAACAACAATTATGGTAGGAGCAACAACAACAACAAAAATTGTAAGAACAATAGTATAGTAATAGCTACAATTGTAACAACAATAGTAACAATTTTTGCTGTTGCTGTACTATTGTTATTGCTGTTAATACTATTGTTGTTATACTATTGTTGATACAATTGTTGCTGTTACTATTATTACAGTTGTAACAATAGTACAGCAACAGCAAAAATAACAACAAAAACATTATAAGAACAATAGTATAGTAATAGCTACAACTTTAACAACAATAGTATAGTAACAGCAACAATTGTAACAACAGTAGTGTAGTAACAGAAACAACTTAAACAACAATTGTATAGAAAAAGCAACAATTGGAACAAAAATAGTAGTAACAATTGTAGCTCTTACTATTATTACATTTGTAACAACAATTATAATAGCAGCAACAATTGTAACAACAATAGAGTAGTAACAGCAACAATTTAAACAACAATAGTGTAGTAACAGCAACAATTTAAACAACAATAGTGTAGTAACAGCAACAATGTAAACAACAATTGTATACAAAAAGAAACAATTGCAACAAAAATTGTAGTAACAATTGTTGCTGTTGCTACACGATTATTGTTACAATTATTGCTGTTACTATACTATTATTTTTTGTACCATTTTTGTGACAATTATTGCTGCTACTATAATTATTATTATTATTGTTGTTGCTTTTAGCATTTTTTTTAACATTATTGCTGCTACTATAATTATTATTATTATTATTGTTGCTTTTAGCATTTTTTAAACAATTACCATTGTTATTAACAATCCCACCATATATTATTATCATCACCATCACTATCATTAAATTACAATTCAAACACAGAATTCCAAGATCAATAAATAATTTCCTATAATTTGAAATCGCGTGGGTAAAGATTTTCCATAAGAGGGTGCATTTAATGGTTAGTTAGATGGGAAATTTTTATCTTCTTTTTTGTTTATTGAGGATTGCATGACGGTCAAATGAACTTGCGGAAGTGATACTGGCAAGAGTGCTTGTACCGCAAAGAAAATTGATCTGCCTTATCGATCGGGATCTTGAGTGCGATTTGAACGAGCCTTAACCTCGGAAGGGATCGTGTAGGTGCGCGGAGTTGGCGTTCTCATGGGTCCGAGAATGCAAAAGGTTGAAAAAGGAATCGCCTTGGGTTCGCAGGGCAACCACCAAGTAGCCATGAAGTAAAGAAGAGGACGACGATCAAGAGAAGGCGTAGGGTCTGCGATTCTCAAGGCCAGGAACGTTATCCAAGTTTCTTCTTCTCTGCCTCTTTTTTCAACATTCATACAGCAATCTGCATTTTTTCACTATTATTACATAAACAAAGCATTTTCAATCTTCTAAATTGAAAAAAGTAAAAAACTTGACTCAAAGAAAGTATAAGCAACGGAAAGTGGAAAAATAAATAACTAAAGAAATAAATAACAAAGGAAATAAATAACTAAAGAAATAAATAACTAAAGAAATAAATAACTAAGGAAATAAATAACTAAAAAAGTAAAGAACTAAAAAAGTAAAGTACTAAGAAAAAGTAAAAAAGAGAAACGAAATTAAAAAGAACGCAATTTGAAAAACAGATTCAGAGCTAATTTGAAAAAACGGAATTTGGAAAAAGTAGCATATAATGAATTGAAAATAAGAGCAAAATTAAATTTCATTACCGGACTGAAAAAAAGAGAAGGAAAACACAGCCTTTGTACAAAAAGTGAGCTTTTACTCGCTTTGAGTAAACTCGGACTGCAAAAATTCTCATTTCTTTCATTTTCCCACGTAAATTACTGAGCTGCTTCGATGAAAAAGTCCTGCTCAAATTTATTTATAGAATTCGCATTGAATTAAAAAACAGAAAATACAAAAATTGGTTTGCTCTGCTCTATAGTTTAAAGCATTCTAGAAAACTCGAAGTGCTCGCATTTTTGGTTACCAAGTACCCTTAATCAGACTTTTCTTTGACATATCATTGACTTAATTAAAGAAAAAGTAAGAAATATCCTTTTTCCCAAGACTAATAAACGACGTGATAAATTCTCGTGCTAATAAATCAGAAAGCAAAGACGAAGGGCAGATTTCATAAATCAGCCTCGCCTCGTCGAAATTCAGTGCTCAAAGGAGACTTCACTCTTGGAATACAATATAACTGAATTTTGCTAATTAATTATCAACACAATTTTTAAAATTCAATTCCTAGAGTATCGATTATTTAAAATCTCAAATTAATTATTAATATTATTATTATGTTATTATTATGTTATTATTATTATGTTATTATTATTATTCTTTCAAGAAACATTTATTATCAGTATGGAACAAACTATTTTACATCTTTTGGCTATAATAATAATAATTATTATCTATAAAAAGATTATTGGTGATAATTATTATCATTGTTATTATTATTATTTATTATTATTATTATAAATTATTAAATTAATATTTATTTTAAAAATTAAATAGTAATTATTATTATTCAATTTAAAAAAATTCACATCATTGATGGATTTTTTTTATAATATTCTAGTCGGAAAATTAGTACATTTTGAAAGAACGCTTTGGCATCAAAGAGCGCGTTTACACCGACATAGTTAACAGACGTGTAAACGCACTTTACGCCCTTCTTTAACTGCACGTTTTTTGCTTCTCTTATCAATGTAAACTCACTCTAAAGCACAAAAAAGCATATCAAACTAAGAAACCCTCTTTAAAAATCGTCTTTTCATTGCGAATATTGTTTTTCATTGCGAATATTCTTTTTCATTGCGAATATTCTTTTTCATTGCGAATATTCTTTTCCATTGCGAATATTCTTTTTCATTGCGAATATTCTTTTTGATTATAAATATCTTTTGTTATTGCGAACATTCTTTTCTGCTGCTATTCTTTCTTATTGCTAATATTCTTTTACATTACGAATATTCTCTCTCACTACGAAAATTCCTTTTCATTGCAAATATTCTTTTTTATCTTAATTCGCAAATATATCCTTTTTGATCAGAAACATCCCCATTTATTGCAAATATTGTATTGTGCCGAATGATTCTTTCTCCTCGAGAATAAATAAACTTTTTCCAGGACAGAATTATTGTGGCAATTGAATAAGGATGGTATCTTTGATTTAGGCACCCTCGGTGTTTGTGCGGTCTCGCGTTTCATGGAATCGGGTATAGAGTGAAACAAAAGTCGAGGAAGCTCTGCTTAGAACAATGGTACATTTACAATGGCATTGCCGGATCTTTCTGGAAAGGCAAGGGTGAATCGGTTCTGTCGCTATTTTACGAGTTGGCTGCCGCTCGAGACAATAGTGAGTTAATTAGGCCTCGTTGCCTCTGACAACCGACAACGACAACGACACGAAAGCGTACAAGAAATTCGAGTCGGTGTTTCAGAGAAGCCAAGTACGGCACTGTACTGGCATCGTGCTTGCCTCGAAACTGCAATGTAATTACGCGTATAGGACAAACTGGCGGTTCCAGTTGAAATTTATTGCGGACCCACCTACGTTCAACCTTTTTCCTCTCGATCCCACAACTTCTCGCCCACCTTCTTTTTACTCTCGATATTTCGACGAGCGGGACAATATATAGAACGGACGTCAAACACTGATACAGATCTCTTTAAATTGCTGCGTCTTATGTGTTCTTGTACTTATTCAATACATGTTTACAAATACGTGTACATTATTGTATATGTATATTTATGTGCACACGAGTGCATATACATATGGGTACATTCATGTATAGACTAATG
Source organism: Ganaspis sp. Gsp50 (assembly GCA_011057455.1). Lineage (NCBI taxonomy): Eukaryota > Metazoa > Arthropoda > Insecta > Hymenoptera > Figitidae > Ganaspis > Ganaspis sp. Gsp50. Next base: position 22,538 of record WNHD01000341.1, read on the forward strand.
CATGTAGGTACATTTATATATATAAACATATGTAACACACACTAAGAAATTATATGTACATATTACAGTCAACATTCTAGTACGAAGAGAAAGGTTTTTCGTTAGGCGAGGTCTCATTTTCATTTCAATTCACTCGACATTCGCAAATCAAAGATTCGATTGCGATTCAATGTCTATTGAAATCGAGTCTGAAAATTGCCTGAGAAAATGCACAATTAAAAAGCCACGAAAGAGACAAGTTTCACTGGCGTGCTGATCGAAAATTTTAAAATAGATGACTGAATGTACAAAGCTGAAAGGAAAAAAATAAAACCCAGTGGTTATGATATGTAGAATATCATCTTTAATTTCCATCCAAGAAATTAAAAAAAGATTAATTAGTTTTTGAGATACGAGTAAAATAGCGTTCTCGAGATTGTCAACTCGGTTGATGAACTGTATACGAACTCGATGCACAATTTTGCTCATAATTCCAAAACTAATTAAGATTTTCGAAGCTTCCTAAACTCAAATTAAAGCGAAAACGAAACTGGTTATAATCCCTGGACCCGAGATTATAAGCTTATTTTACTTAAAGTCTTTTCTTTTGACGAATCACTTTCAAAGTTGCGATATATTTTATAACTTTTTTTTGTTTACGTGACCTAAAGGGACCCTTACATGACTCGTATGTCCATTTACTAAAATTTGTTCACCTTAGCGGTCAAATCTTTGACCTAGAGAGCTAAAATTTGGTACACATTTGAACTTCCATTTCTTAAAAGAACACAAAGAACACGATTTTTGTGTTGAAACAGCACTTTTTTTCTACTGATAATCTCAGCGTCCAAAACAATAATTGAAAAATCAGTGAATCAATTGAAAAATCAGTAAAGTAATTGAAAAATGAGAGAAATAATTGAAAAATGAGGGAAATAATTGAAAAATTAGTAATATAATTGGAAAATTAATGTAACAAACTAACAATGATTGAAAAAATTGAAAAATTAGTAATATAATGGAAGTTTCTGTGAAATAATTGAAAAATCAGTGAAAGAAGGAATAAAAAAGATAAAGTGAGAAATCAGTCAAAGATCGAGTAAAAGAATAATAAATATCAGTTTAGTAGACAAAACATCAGTTAAACTATTGAAGCATCAGTGAATTAATTGAAAAATTAGTAGAATATCAGTTTCTGATAAATAATTGAAAAATTAGTAGAATAATGTCAGTTTCTGATAAATAATTGAACAATCAGTGAAACAATCATTGAACAATCATTGAAATAATTGAAAAATTAGTAGAATAATTGCAGTTCCTGATAAATAATTGAACAATCAATGAAATATTTGAAAAATTAGTGCAAGGAAAAATGATAGAATAATTGAAAGAACAAGTTAAATAATAATTGAAAAATCAGTGAATGAACAGTTGAAAAAATAATTGGAAGAACCAACAAGTAAACAATCAGTGAAATAATTTAAAAAATAAAGCAAATAATTGAAAAATTAGTAACATTTTGGAAGTTTCTGTAAAATAATTGAAAAATATGTCAAATAATTAAACAATGATTGAAATAATTGAAAAATTAGTAAAATTATGGAAGTTTCTCTAAAATAATTGAAAAATCAGTTAAATAATTGAAAAATCAGTTAAACAATTAAAAAATCAGTGAAATAGTTGAAAAATGAAGTATGTAAATAATTGAAAATTCAGTGGAATAATTGAAAAATCAGTAACATAATTGAGAAATCAGTTATATAATTGAAAAATCAGTTAAATAATTGAAAAATCAGTGAAATAGTTGAAAAATGAAGTAAATAATAAAAAATTCAGTGGAAAAACGAGTGAATAAAATCGAGTGAAAGAATAATTGAAAGAATAACTGAAAAATAAGCAAAAAAAGAAGAACAAGAGAAAGAAATACAATACGAAAATACGAATATCTTGGCAGTGGTCAGTAGACGAGAATTTTTCCTCTTTGATATGAGATGGTGAATCAGCAGAAAAAAAGTGCTTGTAAATTCGTTGAAAGGTGTATTTAAACAAGTAACTCGACGATTTATATGCAGGATTAAATTTTCTCTCTCTCGTCCCTAAAGCCTTGGGGACTTTGATTCGAGTGCTGGTGGCATGCAACAGCATCCGTTCCACGTGTATAGATTCCATGGCTCGTATGTATCAGACGGGAACTCCTTTGTCCCGAGCAGGCATCGTGCGATGACTCGAGTGAGACTGGACTGTGCTTAACACAAAATACAACCATCTTGTGTCGCATCAGACACATACAGTCAACATACTTATATACATTGGCATCGTGCAAAGACGAGTATGCGAATTAAGATAGCCTCCGGAAATTAGGGTCGTAATTATTGCCATCCAGAAGACGGATTTCTCAAACTGTTCGCTTGGCAAGTTCAGATTCCTACACGATAAATTAACGCTTTATGGTTAAATGTGCTCTCACCATCACAAATGTCCCTCAATCCGGCTAGAAAATTACTGCAGTGATTACACTCGTGGAAATTGCGTAAATTGGCTTAATTTTAAATTTCTATTATATTTTATATAATAGATAAAATTAGATAGATAGATTTTAATAAATAAAAGTGGATGATACATAAGTATTATCGATCACTTCTTTTTCATTGATCAATTTCTATTCTTTATCATTTGCAATTTTTTTTACTTTTAAAGAAAGTAAAATGTAATATTTTGTATTAAATAGAAAGACAAATATATTGATTCGTGTCAAATTCCAGTTGATTGTAATTAAAGTATGAAAACCATCGATTTTCTTGACCACTAATTGATAGATTAAGCTTATTTTCCAAGAACTATAAATAACAAAAGACAATGTTTTAAAAAACATTGTCTCTCCTGTTTCAAAAAAAGCAACTCTGCATATTTGATTTCATACATTAAAAACCGTTTCCATTATAAAGAAGCAATTAATTTAAACAGAAAAGTTTTCTGAAATAAATGTTTTTCATTTATTTAACCAGAATATATTTAAAACACAAAATGTAATCATGTCGATTTATTGAACCAAAAGACTAAAATTTAATGCGAATTCAGAAACTATTCGCAAGAGTAACATTTGACTAAAATAAAAGATTTTAAAATAAAAATTTGATTTATAATATAGAAAAACTGTTTTGTTTATCATTAATACAATTTAACCCTATCCTTGAATAAACTACGGTTTATTAAACCGTTTTTTATAAAACCAATTTATTAATTGGTTTTAATAAATTATTAATTGAAATAAATAATTTAAATTATTAATTGAAATAAATAATTTAAATTATTAATTGAAATAAATAATTTAAATTATTAATTGAATAAATAATTTAACTTATTAATTATTAATTTGGAACCAAATTATTTGTTTAAAAAATTCTTAACCTCGCAAATTCAATGAAAACAACAATTCCTCGTTGTATAGAAACTAATTTTAAAATTGCAGATTATACATTAAGGACAAAATGAGCAGACAGAAGCTTTAATTTAAAGATGTAAATTGCAGATTATTGTAAATGTCGAATATTCATGAATTCAATCTTTATAAATATAAACCTTAGTCTATTTGTAAGACGTGTAAAAAGTTTAAATCTTCTAGAATTACGTGCTTTGCGTATTTCAGTTGACATATGATAATAAACCACCTGCAATTTATTTTTAACTCTCTGCTATCACTAATTTTTTTCTTCTCACAATTTCTCTCAATAAATTTCATTTCAATCCCCAATAAAATGTTTAGAAGAAAGTTTTATTTATTGTTCTTGAAAAGCTCTTTTATAATATTAAATTAATAGTGTTTAACAATAATTACATAATATGTAATAAAAATAACTAATTGATATTTAGTAACAATAATTAGTTGATGTTAAGTAACAACAATTTTAGTTGCTATTTAATAACAATTTGTAGCTATTTATTAATAAAAATTGAATGTTATTTAACAGCAATAATTAACTGCTATTAAACAAAAATTATTTAGTGCAATAAATTTGAATCAAATCAAATGAAAAATGGACTGAAACAAGTCGAACTTGAATTGAAAGCGACACAATTAGAATTCAAATAAGCACAACTTGAATTCAATAAAGCAATACTGAAATTCCATCTACAACTTTACTTAAATCATGTAGAACTTGAATTGAATCAGATACACCAAGAATTGAAAGAAAAAGAATTTAAATTGAATCAGCTGCAACTTAAATTGAATTGGATATAACTTTAATGAATTGGATATAACTTGAATTGAATCAAAAAGAACTCAAATGGAATTAAACTTAACTTGATTTGAATGAAAGTGAACTTAAATTGAATCGAAGTGAACTTGAATTGGATCTACCTTGAATTGAATTAAATAGAACTTGAATTGAATCAAGGCGAACTTGCATTAAATCAAACTTGAATTGAATCAAATTAAACTTGAATTGAATCAAGGCGAACTTGCATTAAATCAAACTTGAATTGAATCAAAGTGAATTTGAATTGAATCGAAGTGAACTTGAATTGAATCAAATTGAATTTGAATTAAATCAAAACATAACTTGAATTGAATCGAGAAGAACTTTAATTGAATCGAAGTGAACATGAATGGAATTAAATTTAACTTAATTTGAACGAAAGGGGAACTAAAATTGAATCAAAACAGAACTTGAATTGAATCGAAGTGAACTTGAACACAAAAAACTCTACACCAAAATGTTTTTAACACCGTCGACTTTGATACTAAAAGCTTGTGATAAAATTAGTTTTATTCTTGTTCTAAAAAAAACTTTCTTCCAGAAAGAAATTTGCTAATGAAATTAACAACCTGCTACGTAAGAGTTGTCACGAGTCGGATCAAGTTTCTCGCAATGTGAAAAGAAACAGGATAGGTTACCGACAAACCGCGCGTGTTATATCAATAACGAAGTAAAGCAAAACTAGAAAAAGCAGAGATTCGTTTTCTTAAACTTCCTTCGGATTATTGAAAGTTTAAATTTATTTCCGATCATTTCTGTATACGACTTACAAATAGAACCTCGACTGCTTTCGATTCTTATATGAGTTTCTTTTCATTCCATTTATTTCGTAAACTGAGATTAAACTCGCAAATATATAGCAAGTTTATGTACTTAAATAAAGTCAGTTTGTAGAAAACGTTTTAGATTTTCTTGTACTAAACAAAGTTTGCCAGCATTTATTGTAGTAGAAAAAAAGAAGTTCCAGCTTCCATTGTATGGAAGAAAAGACTTTTTAACTTTTTATTGTACGAAGAAAAAAAAACTTTCATTTTAATTAAACTTACTAATAAATAAGAAGTTGCCCGCAATTTCTCTAGAGGATGTTTTCCTTTTCTTTTTTAAACAGAAATGTAAATAGTAGACAGAAATTAGAATCCCGCGGACGGAAAAGGTAGAGCGAATGCAAAGGGTTCGTCATTTCACGTATGGAATTTTTTCCGCTCTAGTTGCAACGATCACACATTTTCTGGAGAAAACGTATACGTATAGTATTTACACTACACGTATTTTTTTTCTCAAAAATTTGCTTTGTCGACTAAAAAATTTTAGACTGTAAATTTTAACCTAGAAGTGTACATTAAAAGACTAGAAGTGTAAAATATAAACGAAAATTTAATAAAAATAAAACATAAAAAACTTGATTAAAATTATATCAGTAAAATTAAACAAACGATGTGAATTTCGAGGAATTTTTAATTTCATCTCTTTTTACACAATTCAATAATCTAGATTCCACAGTTTTGCTTAGAAAATTCAATTTTTGCCAGCAACAATTCAAGCTGTACGCAGCATAAAACAATTAACTGGAAAAGGGAGATAAAAATTAATTGAAAGGTTTTACAACCACGTGTTATGTCCAACATTTTTCCGTAACGAAAATTTGTTTAAATTTAGCAATTTTCAAAAAAAAAAAAATCCCATTAATTAAAAATAAACATTTTAAAAACCATTTTTTAAAATACAATTCCGTTTAATCGACATTTAAATAGAAAATTGTAAAAATGTTGTTTTTAGTACCAGTAGCCCACAAGGTATTCAAATTAAAACTGTAAAAATAAAATGAAAAAGCTTTTTAAAAGCATCAGCAGTAAAAAAAATAGTCTAAGAACAAAATAAAATGTAAAATAAAATTAAAACTATAAAGTTAAACATCAAAACTGCATTCAACTGTTTAAGAAATAATAAAAACTGTTTATAAATTAAAAGAAATAAAAATAAAATGAAAATAAAAAAGGCGGGAAGAATCGTTTTAAACAATTATACTCCAATTTTCATCAACATTATTTGAAATTAATTTAAATCGAATGAATTTCATTTGAAACAAATAAACGTAATTTAATGAAATTTGTGAATGCAATTTAATTTATTTATGAATTCTTTCTCTTAAAAATTTAATGAAATTTATAAATTGTTTCTCTTGCGGATATTTTTCAAGTATCCAAAGTCTATGCTCGAACGGAAACATAAAAATAGTGGAATCTAAATATAAAGTGTCATAAGTTTAAAATGAAATAAAAAAAAGAGTGTAATAAATTATTAAAGTTGGAAAAGAAATGCACGTAAAGCACGAAGAAGTTTGAGACACAACGATTAATTTGGAGGACAGGGCTGCTTGGATCTGAGCGATAAGCACATTAATTACGAGATTAATTGAACGTGCGTATAAGCAAGCGCAAAATGACGATGCGCCGTGATGGTTAAGTAAAGCGGTAAAAGCTTCAAAGTGCAGTGACCTGGTGACGACCTGTTCTCCTGTAACTCGAGAATAAGAAATTCCCGCGGAAATGCCAAGCGACTATCGAACTTTAATAAAGCAGGCGCTTTAATTCAACGAATAATTAATACCTTCATAATAGACACTGTTGGATGCACGTGCGACTCGTGTGTCATCAATTGTCAACACTTGTCCAACAAAATTACCACCAACCGGAAATCCTTTCTCAATATTGTCTTTTCTTTCGTATTAGTGCTCAAACAATTTATAACAAACAATTCTTTACAACTGTAACAACACTTTTTTGTATTTAAATAAATAAATAAATAATAGTAGTAAATAATTCTTCGTGTTTGTATTTTCTTTCGTATTAGTTGTGAAACAATTTGTAACAAACAATTCTTTGTATATGACAACAATTTTGTAATAAACAATTCTTTGTTTTTGGAATAAACAATTCTTTGTTTCTGGAATAAACAATTCTTTGCATTTGTAAGCAAGGATGTTTTGTCGTTACAACAAACAATGTCTTGTAGTTACAAGCAATTATTTGTATTTACGACAAACAATTCTTCCAATTTACATATTGTCAAATTTTTGCGACAGTATAAAATTACCAAAAATAACGATTTATTATCATTTTAAATTAAAACAGATTTTCATTTTTTGAAGATATACATCCAATTTTAGGATAAACAACTTTAGACCTCAAGTTAATTAATTTCTCAACTTTTTTGCAATTAATTATTCGTGTCGCGGAATTTTGGATTTTTGCCAATCATTTTGTGGGCCCGTACAAATGTCTCTTTCTAAATCTGAATTAATCACTAGTCAGATGAAAATTCTAAACATCTAACGAAGAAAATTTCTATCTTGTTGAAGTTTATTAAAAATTTACTTTTTCATAGAACAAAATTATTATTTTTAAAGAAATTATTATTTTCAAGAGAAATTTGAGACTTCTAATAATGATTAATCTTTAATTTCTCAGTTTGCACTAATACATTAAAATTTTGAGTACTTATGATTTAATTGAATTTTGAGTATTAAACACCATAATTTACACATTTAAATCACCAATTTCAATACGCTTTAAATAAATTATACAAGAATTTTCATTTTTTTCAAAAACTGCTGACTTTAAAGCTCTAGTTCGTTCAAGCATTCTTTAAAATTGCATTTTTGATTATGATATTATTTTTCAATGAAAAAGCTAATTTTCAAAAAAGATAAATTAAAATTAATTTTTAAATTTAAATTAAATGTTTTTTAAACATGGAAACTAATTCTTAAGCGCAGAACAAAATTTTTAAACATGAACATGATAATTTTTAAAACACTAAAGATAATTTTTAAAACACTAAAGGCTTTTTAAAACATGAAAGATAATTTCCATGAAAGATAACTTTTGAAACATGAAAGATAATTTTTAAACCACGAAAAATAATTTTTAAAACATGAAATAATTGTGAATCATAAAACATAGTTTTCAAAACAAGAAATAATTGTAAATCACAAAAAATCATTTTTAAAACAATGATTGTAAATCACGAAAAATAGTTTTTAAAACAATGATTATAAATCACGAAAAATAGTTTTTAAAACAAACAAGAATTGTAAATTCTAAACGATAGTTTTTAAAACACGAAAGATAAAAAAAGAATAACAATGCTTCCCTATGAGGAAGCAAAAAGAATAAAAAAACGGCGAGATGAAAAAAAAGAAGAACAAATCAGAGAATAATTAAAATCCAAAATTCTTGCCATCCCAGATATATTACCTAATCTGAGTGGAACGGTTACGCTTTCATCGTCGCTTCCTCGAGTGAAAGTAAATTTAGCGTAAGGAAAGAATCCATATAAGGCGCGTGGTCACGTGTAAGACTCATTACATCATCACATTACATGTGTGAGTCAATGTTAAGAAAAAACCAGAAATCTCTTTTTTTTATAGGAGATTACAACAAAGTTGCTACAGCTATATTATGAGATCTAATCTCTCAACAGAAGAAGCGAGGATGCTACTTTTCTCAATTGGATGGTTAAAATGTATACGCGTTTTTGTATCCGCAATAAATGCAATCAGTATGTTCATTTACCTTAAAATCTGCCGACGTATCGCGCCCCTTGTACGAAGGCAGGTGAGCGAAATCCAAATGGTTTATTCCAAGGTAGTATCACTTTCCGCTGGCAATTCTGGTAAACTCACCTGTAATCACAAAACAACATTTTCTTTACAATAAAGTCTATTTTCTTTTAATAAAAAAACGTGCATCCTAATGAGGTTTGTAATAATAATGAATCAATTTAATTATTGCCAAAAAGATTGAAAACAATGCTTCCCTATGAGGAAGCAAAAAGATTGAAAAAAATTCGCAATAAAGTAAAGAATAAAAAAATAAACCACGCAGTTTATATCGGTGTAAACTCACTCATTTTTTGCATTTTGTAGCTTACAAGAAAACAAAAAGTATGCCAAAATAATACCCCAGATTTCATCATCAATTTGAATTGAGCTTTTATCGCCTCAATAAATACGTATATTATAAATTATTATCAATTTCAAACGTAATTCATTTAAATTTGCAATTCATTACAAATTTAAGCAAATTAAATATTCTATTAGTCAGCAGAAAATTGTTCTCACAACAATAGAAACTTATTTTATGTATAAAAATAAATTTAGTTATTTTCTGTATAAAAATAAATTTACTAATTTTCTGTATAAAAATAAATTTGGTCATTTTATGTATAAAAATAAATTGTTTATTTTATGTCTAAAAATAAATCTGGTTATTTCGTGTATAAAAATAAATCTGGTTATTTCATGTATAAAAATAAATTTATATTTATAAATATTTAAATTTATTTTCTTATCCAACAAAAAAATTCCGATTTTATTTCATTCATAAAGACACTAAATATACACAAACAAAATTTTATTGATTCATCTTTATAACTAAACACTGAAATTGGACAGACTCGAAAGTGCAGATAAACTGTGAATGATTTTTGAAAAAGGGAGATTAAAAACTCAATTCTAATCGAGAGATTGAAAATTGGAAATTAACAACTTCCGGATTCATCAATTGTTGACGTATCGTACAGGAAGAGTGACACAATGACGTCACGATTGATGATACTCGGTTTCAATGCGCAAAATGACTCTTCACGACCTAAAGAGATAACCATTCCTCATTCAATACTCTCGCTTTACCACATCCCTCTTCAATCTCGCAGCCGACACAAACCAATTTTCAAATTATGAAAAGTTCTCAGTAACACGAAAGTGACAATATACATTTTTTTCCACGTCTAATTCAATTTTCTCGTGACAATTGTACAAATATTATTTACGTGAATCCCGCAAACTTAATGTATTTCTCTCAAAAGTATTTTTCTTCATACTTTTGTTGCTCGAACAATTTCGTAATATTTAATTCTTTGTGGCAAATTTTTACGCCACGATATCGCAAATTGTTTACAATTACAAGTGAATAAACAGTAAATACAATAATTTAATTGACAAATAATATGATGTATTGATTAAACAAAAAGTAAATTAAAAAAATGTAAATTAAAAATGTTAAATGTATGAGAAAAATATACGCAAAATAAAAAAACGCAAAATAAAAAAACGAAAAATAAAAAAGAATGTATAAAATAAAAGAAGTATATTCAAAAAACAAAAAAAATACTCAAAATAAAAAAACGTAAAATAAGAAAGAATGTATAAAATAAAAAAAGCATATGCAAAAGACAAAAAAGCATACTCAAAATAAAAAAACGTAAAATAAGAAAGAATGTAGAAAATAAAAAAAGCATATGCAAAAGACAAAAAAATATCCTCAAAATAAAGAAGGTACACTAAAAGTGAAAAACTATACCTAAAATAATGAATTTAAATATACAAAAAACGAAAATATTCAATATTGTTAAATATTTAACAGTAAAAAGGAAAATATTCACATCTCTTGTCAAAATTTCCATAACAATTCGAGTTTCCTCCAATTTGCCAGGTCACGTTATTTGTTTGTATAGAAGAGAATATTAATTAAAAGTGTTATTTATGAATAATGTCAAAGGACAGTGTGGAACATGAATTTTTTTCGAAAGCATTAAAAGTGTCCTTCAAAGCTTATAGTGTGTTTGAATTACGTTGTTCGACACTTGCTTTTTTAGCTCCACTATCACAGAAATGCTCGAAAAGCGGAAGTACGCTATATAAGAGGTAAAAATTGTAACCGTCCACATCGTGCAAGGTCACCGCTTGGCAAAAGGGTTCCTGTCAAGGACATTTCACAAGCCACTTCCGTCTCACCTGTTCCATCCGTATTTCTAATTTTTTTTTAAACATTTCATCATATTCCGTGTGAACAGAAAATACTACACTATCAAAGGGTGAAACGGAAAAAAAGTGTCGAAACTCTCTCGAGAGCTTTGAAAACGCATTTTAGTTTTTAAAAAGCTAGGCATAGTTTATCAAAATTAAATTTAAGACCATCAAAATTAAATTTAAGTCCATCAAAATTAAAGTTAAGTCAAAGTTTATCAAAATCAAAGGTAAGTTAATTTTCCCCCCTATTTAAAAAGTTTCGAAAAACAATAAAACCTCTGATTATAATCCAGAGAATTTCCACTTTTATTGCAGACAAAAAAACTTTGAAAAATATTCATTAGTTTTTGCATTATGAGCAAAAAAGTGAAAATCGAGAGCGACGAGAAAACACGTTTTTGCTTATAATTCAAAAACTAATCAACACTTTTCAAGTCTCTTAGACTCAAATTAAAGAGGGGATTATAGAGAACACAACCATTGAGTTTCATCTTTTTAAACTGAATTTTGAATAAATTTTAAATAAATTTTAAATAAATTTTAAATAACTTTTAACTGAATTTTAACCAAATTTTAACCAAATTTTATCCAAATTTTAACCAAATTTCAACCGAATTTTAACCGAATTTCAACCGAATTTCAACCGTTAGTTTAGAAGCGAGCGTTTTGAATTTTAAAACGAGTGTCGGTAGGTTCAAAAACAGATGTTTGGATTAAAACGTCAGTCGTAATAAAGCCAATTAAATTTTGACGTTATCTTCTGGTCCTCAAATTTTCTGCTCATCTCTAATAAATTTCTAATACATCTGATTTTTACACACATAGTAAATTCAACCAAACATAACTAGTAATAAATAACTAGTATAATAAATAAATTAATAACTATTCAACCAAACATAACTAGTAATAAATAACTAGTATAATAAATAAATTAATAACTAGTAAATCCAACCATTCACTTAGTCAATAGTACCAATAATTTTTCCCCTACAATAAAAAGGTGCGACTTTTAATAAAAAATACAATACTTTGCACAAGAATATTTAAAATACACTCTCATTATTGATGAGAATGTAAAAATTACAAACCGCAAAAATCCTTTTCCACATATTCCATAAACGAGAAAAAAACGTTGCAAATTTCAGCGTCGTAATGAAAAAGCTTTCAATTTCCGGAAAGAAAAACTTGCAATTTCTAATAAACTAAAAGTTCCTGTTAAAACAATCCTCCTTGTGCATTTTGCTAGGAAAATCCTAAAGTTTCAAATGGCATGGAAAGAGTAACACAACAGTGCCATTTGTCTAATTTAACGGTTCTCCATTGTCTCTCTTCCGAATGGACGGATTTGCATTTACTTTAAAGCGTCGACAATTAGAGTGCAGTCACGATTTGGGTCGACTGAGGCGAGGAGATTAATGAAAACTCTTTGACGTGGGTTCAAGCAAACTCGAGTGTTTGTTGGTATGTCCGAAGCGTTAAACTGTTTTCTCATGTTGACGGCTAAAATGTCAGTTTCCGGCGAGAATGTCAGCTTCCGGAGAGAGAGAACGTCCTTCTTGAGTGGGTTATTTCATCAACGTCTGCTCTTACTTCCCTTCGCAGCAACTCTCATCCCTGCTTTCATCATCATCATCCTTATCTCAGATGAATCTCAGTCTACATCTCGAAATTCGGCGCGCAAATCGAGACGCAAATTCTCATTTTCAAAATTTACATTTTATACGACAGTGCACCTTTCGAGACAATCCACTATAAAAATACTGCCACTATTTTTGAATGAGAAATTTTCCTTTGCTTCTCTTCTTTCTTTCTTTCTTTCTTTTTTTTTATATCAAAGTGAATCATCATTCCAAACGAGAGAGGCGGTCGTAACTTCTTGGGTAACTTTAGCACCAAGTTGTTTCTCAAACCCTCGTCGTTAAATGTCTTCCAAGATAAAGCTACTTTCGAGATCAAGTCCTTGCTCAAGTTCTCAAGGTCAAAGGGCGCGAATTCATAATTCAAGGGACGCAAGGCTAAATTGGAATTTTATCAGCTTCTTCCATCGGTCTATTTAAATATTTTAGAATTTGGAATACAGACGAGTTAATTTAGGGATCGTATAGATATACATAGACATCATATACATAGGCATCATATACATAGGCATCATATACATAGGCATCATATACATAGGCATCATATGCACATGCATCATATATACATAAGCATCATATATATAAGCATCATATACATAAACATCGTATACATAAACATCATATAAATACAAATATTAAAAAATATTCACTAATATTAAAAAAAGTAGATTCAAAGTCGAATTTAAATACAAATTGAGGTAAATGTTGAATCTTTATAAAGAAATGACTGAGCCGAGTGTTTAAAGGAATGCTACACTTGCATTTTAGATTTATAGTATTCAATCTTGGTGTTTATGTATTCTAAAAAAATGGCCAAGATAAGCACCTTTAAGGATTGCAGAGGTGCCTTTATCTTCCCTGAGGACTTTACTTCGATATACCAAAGTTCGCATCAGTGGATGTTGAGCACACCTATCTGGCTTATGTCCTGTATAGTTATATGCTGTATGGCACTTAGGTATCTCGCTCTACAGCTATAAAGCCACACCATCTTTAGCTTCCTGTTGAGATACCACGATATACTCGAGATACTTCACACTTCCATGAGAATTCTCCACGAATCTAACATTCATTTATATCGCTTTTCTTCATCTCGCCAGAATTACTTCAATTCCCACTTTAAATCTACTTCTATAACAATTCTACATGCTCCTTGCTCTCCATTAACCGACCTTTCAAAACTATTCCACAAAATCGGTCCATCAATATTATTTTACAGAACCGTCTTCTCAAAATTATTTTACGAAAACCTGCTATCAAAATTGTATTATTCTCTCCACATTATTTCATCCTCTCAATATTATTTTATTCTCACATTATTTTACTGCTCAAGATTATTTTACGAAACCGTCCTATTAAATTTATTTTATCCTCTCAACATAATTGTATCTAATCAAAATTATTCTATCCTCTCAACATTCTTCTATGTTCTCAACATTCTTCTATGTTCTCAACATTCTTCTATGTTCTCAACATTCTTCTATGTTCTCAACATTATTTTAAGGAACCGTTCTAACAAACTTGTCTTATCCTCTCAACATTCTTCTATGTTCTCAACATTATTTTCTCCTTCCAAAATTATTTTCTCCTTCCAAAATTATGTTTTCCTCCCAAAATTATTTTACGAAACTGTCCTATCAAAATTATAGTATGGAACCGTTCTCACAAAATTATTGTACGGAACCGTACTATCAGAAGATGTTTCTAAAATTCGCATTAAATGAAGATTCTGACGTGGAAGAAAAAAGAAAATAGAAATGGAAAGAAATAGAAAAGAGAACAAAACGATCAGAAATTTCTAGAAAAATCAGAAAAGAATTCTGTTTAATAGAATGATAATTGATGACCCTGGGGGGTTGAATTTTAAGGAAAACAATCTTATCAGAATTGTTCTGGCGTCGATGAACTTGAAAAAAGGGTTGAAGAAAAAAGGGGTATAAGAAAACTATGGACGAGTGGACCCGGGGGCAATGTCGGTTCGTGAATACTTGATGGGGTGGTGCAATCGGATTTATTGCCTCTTACCACTTCGAAACCTTCACCCTTGGGCGATACAGCTCTGCCTCAGTGCTAGCAATTTTTAAGAACATCAAGGAAAAAGAGAAGCCTGAGGATTCAGCAGAAATGTCGACGTCTTAACAGATACTTTAACACTTTCAGGTACACAAGTTTTTCCTTTTTTTCTTTTTTCCTTTTTACCCTTTTTATCCCCTTTTCACCCCTTTTCCACATTTTCTTTTTTCTCTCTTTCAAGGCTCTCGTATCGTTTACTTTGTGTGTCCTCAACTTTCTTTTCTTTCGTGCCAAACAATCGAAAACTCGACTCATCAAAAAATTCTTGAAAATAAATGGTCAAAATAGTAATTTTTATTTAATAATTTAAATAATTTCAAAATAATCCATCAAGTTGATAATTTTGTAACTTTTTATAATTTTATTATAATTAAATTAATGAATTTGTTTTGTAATTTGTTATCATTAAATTAATAAATTTGTTTTGTAATTCGTTATCATTAAATTAATAAATTTTTTTTCTAATTCGTTATCATTAAATAAATAAATTTATTTTCTAATTCGTTATCATTAAATTAATAAATTTGTTTTCTAATTCGTTATCATTAAATTAATAAATTTGTTTTCTAATTTTACCATTAAATTTATAATTTTGATAAATAATCTACAACGATTCGAATTTGAGAATTGTCAGTTGCAAGAAAAACAAGAAAAAGTAGTTTTAATTTCAACTGTGACACACGTGGGAATAACAAACTGAAAAAACTAAAAATATTTCTCTGAATGTGTAACAACATGGACTAAATAAAGTAAACGGGAGGAATTTATTTCCAGTATAATTTTTATATTACGACTCGACAATTATACCTTAGCTGTAAATTTGCAGCTGGCATCGAAAAGCGGAAGCAGTTACAAAATTAACTTTCCACTACTTGATGTTGGGAAGTGGAGGGCAGGTGGGGCACGGTTGTACTCCCCCCCCCCTCCACCCATTCACAAAACAACTTGTATACTTTCTGAATATGTATGCGTCTTCGCAATTAACTCGCCTAAATTAGTAGCTATTAAAAAAAAAAGTGTCGACCCTCAATTTTTATTTATTCTCCGTCATAATTTACAACTTTCTAAGGCGACAATTTCCGCCAAACTTTGATGCCAAAAATTAGAAATTTCTTTTTAAAGAAATCAAAGTTTAATAATTTTCCATTTTTCATTATTGGTTTCAGTAAAAATATTGAAATTACTAATAATAAAAAGCAAATAATTGAATAACCACAAAATGACATTCATTTTTAAAAACTTTATAATTTTTAGAATTGAAATTTTTTAACGATTGTACGATTTTTATAAATTCGTAAACTATACATTTGTTGCTAAAACGATAAATGTTGACAAATATTCGGAAAATGTGCAGATTTGCTTTCATAATTATTCATGAAGGAATGTATAAAATTAGTAGAGCGGCTTTAAAATATGCATAATTTACTTTTTCAACAAACTTGAGTCGTTTACCAATGAATGCTAATTTCCGCATAGAGTATTTTAATTATAACAGTTTTTCAGAACATACATAAATTTAACACAATTTTCATTGCAATTCGTGCATCATCACAGAGAATGGCTGCAAAATTTCAAAAATCCCTGCACAAATAAAAAATACTGTTGAGAATTTATAGCACGCGTATGTAATAAAATATGAAATACAATAAAGTAAAAGTAATACGAGTGCATCAAAATATAACGGATCATAACAAAATATAACGGATCATAACAAAATATAACGGATCATAACAAAATACGAGTGTCAATTAAATTGAATAGGTTATAATAAATTATTACTCAATTTTATTTTTCCATTTATTATTAAATTACTGTTCATGTTTCAAATTTCATTATAGAAATTTGAATCCGCAATATCCCTTTTCTAAAAATAGGTGCAATTATTGTTGATAATACTACTGTTAATAATATATAATACCCTCTTGGCTTATAAAAAAGAAGTAACAATGTTCTTTAACAAAAAAGTAACAAAGTTCTTTAACAAAAAAGTACCAATGTTCCTTGATAAAAGAAAAGTAACATGACAATGATCTCAGATCAAAAAAGTAACAACACGATAATATTCTCGACTGATAAAATAATAGAATAATGATTCTTGATTTGGATGGGAATGAAGTTTGATATCTGGGGTGATGTTAGGTCAGTTGAAGAGAGTTGTATTAATGGTAGATTTGAGATTCTGGTTGGAGGTCTATTAGCAAATCAAACTTGAAATCCGCTCGAATCTCGTCAGCTATGTTCTATCGACTCTCGGACTGCCTTCCGGCTTGAGATGTTCCGGCAATTCAAATGTAACTATAGAGTTTGCATATATATAGCACCAATGGTGTAGTTAATGGAAAGACCACAGTTGCCGACTTAATCGAATTCTGATACGCGAGGCACGTTAACGCTCAAGTGGTATTACAATAGAAGGTAAACGCTTAGTGGCATCGATCCTAACCTGCTCACATATACAACAGTTAACTATGCACTCTGCGTTAATGTCCAAGACATAAACACTGGTAATTTACTTACATCAGGAATCCAATATCAATTCTAAAACCTAACTACTACTTGCCAGGCAACTTAATAACACACTCAGAAATAACCCTATGCCTGCATACGACCCGAGATCATAGACTCCAACATCTCCGAGCGATACTCTACAAAGTAGAATAAAAAATAAGGTTGGGATAAATTTAGAATAAAGTGAAAACAGAGAAAGTTGATCATGTTGATGAGAATGGACAGAAAACTTGAAAAAAGGCACGAGGAGATTAAATAGCGTCAGGAAAGTAGGATAAGGAAAGAATTGGAAAAGATGGTGAAGAAATTTAGATTGAAAAAAACGAAATTGAGGAAGAGCAACACGAGAATTGAAGGGCAACACGAGAATTGAAGAGCAACACGAGAATTGAAGTGCAACACGAGAATTGAATGGCAACACGAGAATTGAATGGCAACAAGATAATTGAATAAGGGCAACACGAAGATTGAACAGAAACAAGAAAATTGAAAAGCAACAACAAAATTAATAAAGAACAGAGAAAATAATGAAAATAATACGAAAATTGCAAAGTAAGAAAGAAATTGAAGAAGAAGAACTTGAAAATAGAAAAGTAACTGGAAAATTGAGGAAAACAATACGAAAATTGAAAGGCAACAATATAATCGAAGAACAACACAAAAATTGAAAAACAACACAAAAATTGAAAAACAACACAAAAATTGAAAAACAACACAAAAATTGAAAAACAACACGAAAATTGAAAAACAACACGGAAATTGATGAAAACAGTAAGAAAATTGAAAAGTAACAAGATAATTGAGAAAAACAATACGAAAATTGAAAAGCAACAAGAATTGATTAACAGCAGGCTGAAAATTGAAAAAGTGAAAGAAAAAAAATTGAAAAGTAATAATAAGACAACACTTAAATTGAAAAGCAATAAAAATGACGAGTATCAGAAAAATTGAAAAAATACAATAAAATTGACGAAGAGCAACAAGATAATTGACAAAGAGCAAGAAAAAATTGACGAAGAACAACAAAATTGAAAAAGAACACGACAATTGAAGATATATCTTCAATTTAATATATCATAAATTTGAAGATGAACAAAAGATTCAATAAAAGCAAAAAGAAAATTCAAGAAAGACAACACGAAAATTGAAAAGTAACAAGGTAATTGTAGAAAACACGATAATTGAAAAGCAACACGAAAATTGAAAGAAAAAGAAAATTTAAACGAAAAGCAACAAAGAAACAGTAAACCAGCAATAACAAAAAAATTGAGCAGTACAAAAAAAATTGAGCAGTGCAAAAAAATTGAACAGTACAAAAAAAATTGAACAGTACAAAAAATGAACAGTACAAAAAAACTTGAACAGTACAAAAAAAATTGAACAGTACTAAAAAAATTGAACAGTAATAAAAAAAATTAAAGACTAATAAAAAATTGAACATCAATAACAAAATTGAAATTGTTATAGAAACTTGAATTCAAAATTGAACAAAAACACCAAGAAAAGTGAAGACAAAGAAGCTAAAGCAAATTGAAAATATCCGTTGAAATTGCACACTTATTTCTCATAACATAGACAATTTATTTGATTCTAATAAGCGTCTAAATTTCGTAATTAGCAACGGTACGAATTAGTACATGAAACGGCGGTGAGTCAGTAATCAAAGCCACTCAACTGTGTCGATGATTCATTCACTTAATTGTTCAATTAGCATTCAGTACATTTTATAAATACAACAAATAAAAATATATTCATATAAACTGACAAAATAATGTAAATTACATTTCTGGCTCAATTTTGCAGAAGAATAAATGGAATAAATAGCCAATGAAAATTTGATTCGAGGCTGAGTGCATTTTTCAATAATAGCTAAAAATAAGCGCATTTGCAACACCCACAGAAATAGTGAATATATGATACTATATATACATTGCTTCAGCAGAGAGAAGTAACGAATAAACGAGAAACATGTTTTTCTCGTTTTTTCTCAAAAAAAAAAGAAAAAAAGAACCAAGATAAGATGATTCCATGGAACCGATTGTTGAGATTGCGTGATCGTGATACGAAACGAATGGTAATTTCGCAATGGGTTTTGCGGGTGAAGGCGAAACATGGAAATTGTGGCACTTTCTGGAAATGAGGGAGAATACAATTAAATTAAAAAGCTCGAGTTCCTAGTAAAGTCCTATAGTCGGAGGTTAATCAAGTCAATCAAATTGTTTACATTATCTCCAAGAGTCGAAAATTTAAAGTCAATCTCTGTAAATTTGCCACAATCTGTAAATTTGACTTTTTAAAGCAGAAAATGTCAAAAAATATTTTTACTCTCCATATATAGAAATAGCGCCCGCAGTATCAATTTGTTTTTCGCTCCAGCGGTTTCCCGCATCTCGAGAATATTTTCTCTCTTTTTCACCAGCTTTTCCATTCCCTATCGACATTGTTCCATTTTCGGAGCGATTCAATATTATTTCGAGTGCACATTATACATTGAGGAATTTTCGTATCTTGTGCGCCAATACTCAAGAAAAAAAAATTCCACCGGATGTTGCCACAAAGAATCTCTCAATGTCGTTATTGACTCTTTAAATAGACTTTTCTTTTCGGATTTTTTTCCATACAGAGAGCAGAAAGAAAAGATTGTAATAGAATCAAAATGCGATTATTTACAATTCTACGATAATTTTAATTAAACTATATATGTCATTTTCAATCGACTGTAATAAATTATGTAAGTGTAAACAATCAGTTCCATTAAACATAAACTAAACATGTATCAATTCGTTATAAAAAAATTACTATCTTCTGTGTAATTATATATTTTAAGTGTTAGTAGTTTTACTTTTCAACATTTGTGACCAAACGGATATATTTCACAAATAGAAGCGTTTCTTTATTTTTGTATCGCTTGTTAATAATATGATTTTTGTGTATGAGTTATAAGAAATATAACAGATATTAACTATTATTTATTAATGATAATATAATTATTGTGTAGTGTTATTTATTAGTAATATAATTATTGTGTATTATTTATTAGTAATATAATTATTGTCTATTATTTATTAGTAATATAATTATTGTCTATTGTTTATTAGTAATATAATTATTGTCTATTATTTATTAGTAATATAATTATTGTCTATTATTTATTAGTAATAATAATTAGTGTATAATACGAGAACAATTAGCAAATAAATAATAAACTAGTGGAAAATTATGTTCATTTTATGAACATTTTGCTTCCTCATAGAGAAAAAATTTAAAATTAAAAAAAAAGTAACATTGACATCTTTTTCAT
>WNHD01000342.1:0-47690 GCA_011057455.1 Ganaspis sp. Gsp50
TAAAATAATGACCTTGAGTAATTTAAATTCTATAGAAAATTACTTTTGCAATAACCCTAAGAGCGTTAATTAAAAAAAATTTATTTTTTCAAAATTAATTCAAATTCTTACCTGTTCTTACAAAATATTGAAAAATTAATTTTTTTACATACTCACACACACGCACACCTGCAAAATATAATGGAAATATTTTTCTACTTTTCTCATGGAGATCATGGGAAACTCATTGATTGACAGGAAATGAATTTTGTATTTTTAAATTAATAGCAAGAGATTAACTAACGCTTTTAAAATTTTTGAATATTACTATAAGTTATTCTTTTTTTCTTCATTTCAAAATCCCCTTTTTTTGGAAGATAATCCCCTTATTTAAAATTGAAAATCCCCTTTTGCACCTAAAATTGAACGAAAAAACGACTGGTATCCCTGTATTTATAAAAACATTGAATTTATTAGAGAGTACTCCAGAATATCTATGAATATCTAAGAATATTTAAGAATTCTTCAGACTTATACTGAATATTTTTATATATTCTGGAATATTATTTGAAAATTTATTTCGAATACTGAGAATATTAAATATGGGAATATCTACCGAATATTCGAGAATATCTGGCAAGTGTACGAAGAATACCTTAGTTGACGACCCCTCGGATCTTTGTCTAGTTTTATTGTAATTAACCTCGTGTGTTATTTTTACAGTTATTTCTGCGAGTTCGGACACGACAGTAAAAGTGTGGAGTGCTCACAAAGGGTTTTGCATGTCCACGCTGAGGACGCACAAAGATTACGTTAAGTCATTAGCCTACGCAAAAGACAAAGAGCAAGTCGCAAGTGCCGGCTTGGATAAATCAATTTTTCTATGGGATGTTAATACTCTTACGGCCTTGACAGCCAGCAATAATACTGTAACCAGTGAGTACTCAGATTTAGTAAATTCACTAAATTATTAGTAAATTATTATAATTAGTAGATTTAATAAATTTAGTAATTTTAGTACATTTTTCAATAATATTCAAGCACTTTTTAATGTTGATTTTTTTAATTTCAGCGTCCTCTCTTTCTGGAAATAAGGACTCGATTTACAGTTTGGCTATGAATCCTTCTGGGTCAGTAATCGTCAGTGGCAGTACTGAAAAAGTGCTGAGAGTCTGGGATCCTAGGACGTGTAACAAATTAATGAAATTAAGAGGTCATACGGACAACATAAAGGCACTAGTTCTCAATAAAGACGGCACTCAGTGCTTGTCTGCCAGCTCCGATGGTACTATTAAATTATGGTCTCTTGGCCAGCAACGATGTCTTCAAACAATTAAAGTTCACAGTGAGGGTGTTTGGGCACTGCTGGTAAGAACAAGAATTCGTAATTGCAAATTAATTCGTTTTTTTTATTATTAAAAAAGTAATCAAGAATATTGATTTCTATTAAAAAAGTAATTATTCTAAATCAAGCAATTTTATAAAGCAAGCAAAATTCTAGATGAAATGCAACTTTAAATCAAACAAATTACACAAGAGAAGCAATTTTAAATCAGGGAATTTAGACACGAAAAGCGCAAATTTCAAATCAAATAAATTAGACACGAAAAGTAAAAATCAACCAAATTGCACGTAAAATTAAAAAACGTAACATTTTCAAATCAGTGTTACTATTTTCATTGCTTGTACGGGGAAAAAAAAGTTTCGAACTCTCTTTCACTTTTTTTGAATGTTTTTTTTTTGAAATGTTGTTTCCTCCATCATTATTTGTAAAAATAATTGTAATTTGTAAAAAATCATTGTAATTGCTGGGATCACAGTTCGTCCGCTTTTTCAACTTCATCCCCTTTTTTCCCGCTTTTCCCTTTCTTTTAAAGAAAATTCCGAAATTAAGTATTTTTCCCCCTTCTCCACTAATTTTCAATAAGTTTTTTTTTTTAATAATTTTTCAACAATAATACTTCAGACTACTTCAAAATACTTCAAAATATTTTAAAATGCTTAAAACAATTTCTGTAAATAAAAAAAATGGTTTTAAAATATTTAAAAATATTCAGATACATAATGTAATATTTAAAAATAGTTTAAAATACTTCAAAATCCTTTATATTACTTTAAAAGACTTCAAAATTTTTAAAAAAACTTCAGAATAGTTCAATTGTTTTAAAAATATTAGTTTCCTAAGTATTAAATAAGGTATATAAGAAGATTTTTAAATATTTTAAAGGTATTTAAAAAATAAGTAAGTATTTATTTTAAGTACTTTAAAATACTTCAAAATATTCAAATATACTTAAAATTACTTTAAAATATTTCCAAATACTTTCCAATAATTCAAAATATTTTAAAATACTTCAAAATATCTAAAAATACTTAAAAGTCTTTAAAATATTTCAAAATACTTTCAGAATACTTCAGAATACTCAAATTTACTTTAAAGTATTTCCAAATATTTCCCAATGTTTCAAATTTTTTTTAAATATTTCAATACATTTAACGACTCAAAATGTTGCGATACTTCAAAATATTTAAAACTAATTAATAATTCAAAATATTTTAAAATACTTTAAAATATCTAAAAATACTTAAAATTACTTTAAAATATTCAAAAATACTTAAAAATACTTTAAAATTTACATTTTGTATACAAAGGGCTGTTTGAGTTTGTTTAATTGAAATAAAGAATAAAAATACTTCATACCTTCTTCAAAATACTTCAAAATATTTAGAAATACTTGAATTTACTTTAAAATACTTTAAAATATTTCCAAATACTTTCCAATAATTCAAAATATTTTAAAATACTTCAAAATATCTAAAAGCACTCAAAAAGAATTAAAACATTAAAAAATGTTTCATAATATTTAATTATACTTAAAATTACTTTAAAATATTTCCAAATACTGTCCAATAATTCAAAATGTTTTAAAATACTTCAAAATATCTAAAAATACTTAAAAGTCTTTAAAGAATTTCAAAATACTTATAAATACTTTTAAATATTTCAGATTAATTCAAAATACTCAAATTTACTTTAAAGTATTTCCAAATATTTCCCAATATTTCAAATTTTGTTTAAATACTTCAATATATTTAAGAACACTTAAAATGTCGTTACGATACTTCAAAATATTTAAAACTAATTTAAAATACTTCAAAATATCTAAAAATACCTTAAATTACTTTAAAATATTCACAAACACTTCAAACTACTTTAAAATTTACATTTTTTATACTTGGCTATTTGAGATTGTTCAACTGAAATAAAGAATAAAATACTTCATACCTTCTTCAAAATACTTTATACAAAATATTTAGAAGTACTTTAATTTACTTTGAAATACTTTAAAATATTTTTAAATACTTCAAAATATTTTTAAATACTTCCCAGTACTTCAAAATATTTAAAAACACTCAAAAAGAATTTAAAACATTAAACAATGTTTCATAATATTTAAATATACTTAAAATTACTTTAAAATACTTCAGAA
The DNA here is from genome assembly GCA_011057455.1 of Ganaspis sp. Gsp50. Classification (NCBI taxonomy): domain Eukaryota; kingdom Metazoa; phylum Arthropoda; class Insecta; order Hymenoptera; family Figitidae; genus Ganaspis; species Ganaspis sp. Gsp50. The sequence continues at coordinate 3,471 of WNHD01000342.1, forward strand.
TACTTTCTATTACTTTAAAATACTTCAAAATACTTTCTATTACTCTAAACTACTTCAAAATATTTAAAGATACTTCAAATATTTCAAAGTGTTTAAAAATATTACTATTTTAAGTATTAAATAAAGTATAAAACGATTTAAAAATATTATAGTTTTTCAAAATGTTTTAAAAGCATTTAAAATACATCTAGAGTACTTCAAAATATTTAAAATTACTTCAAAATACTTAAAATGGTTTTAATATTAAAAATAAGGACCTTGAGTAATTTAAATTCTGTAGAAAATTATTTTTTTAATAAGCCTAAGAGCATTAATTAAAGAACTTACATTTGCTCAAAAGTAATTCAAATTCTGACAAAATATTGAAAAATTCATTTTTTTAACACACACACACAAAATATCATGGGAATTTTTTTATTTTTGTCATGGAGATCATGGAAAACTCATTGAATCAAAGGAAATCTATTAATTAATTTAATTGAATTAAATAAAAAAATAATAAATAAAAAATTAACATTTTTCAAGGTTTTAAATATTACATTGTTATCCTTTTTTGTTCTTTCAAAAATCCCCTTTTTTAGAATTAAAAATCCCCTTTTGCGCCTAAAATTGAACGAAAAATCGACTGTGATCCCTGTAATTGTAAAAAATAATTAAGATGCAGAAGAATTTTCAAAATAAATTTCTTTCAATGAAAAAAATCATGAAAAAAAAATCCTTTTTAAAAATAAAAAGGATAAAATAAATAGAAAACTGTACAACCTTGTCATGCATTTACGTGAATTTTGCTTTTTTGTTTAATTTTTGTCTTGTAATTTAACTTTATGAAGTTAAATAAAGTTTAAAAACTTAAACTAAAGTTTCAACTTTGTAAAATTAAATTATAGAATGATGTTCTATATTGATGTAAAATTAATATATAATAATTAATAATTATTAATAATTGATGACAGAATTAATAAATTAATTATCAAATAATTGATAATAGAATTAATAAATTAATTATAGAAGATTATAGAAGAATCGATAACAGAATTAATAAATTAATTATACAAGATTATAGAAGAATTGATAACAGAATTAATAAATTAATTATACAAGATTATTGAAGAATTGATTATAGAATTAATAAATTAATTATAAAAGATTATAGAAGAATTGCTTATAGAATTAATAAATTAATTATAGAAGATTATAGAAGAATTGATTATAGAATTAATAAATTAATTATAGAAGAAATAAAAAATTATAGAATTAATAAATTAATTATAGAAGAAATAAAAAATTATAGAATTAATAGATTAATCATACAAGTTAATGTTTGTAATATATTTAATTCTAAAAATGTTTCGTTTTTTGTCCAGGTGAACGACACTTTTAGTCACGTCATATCAGGTGGTAGAGATAAAAAAATAATAATGACTGAACTAAAGAACCCACAACGATATAGTCTGATCTGCGAAGAAAAAGCTCCAATCTTAAAGATGGTTATGACTCCCGACCAATCCAGTATTTGGGTGGCAACTAGTGAATCTACAATTAATAATTATGTAAAGCTTTTTAATTCCGCTTTAAAATGCTTTCTTTTAATTCACATGGTTACTATAATTTCAAGAAAGTTAAAAAAATTATCAACAATTACCAAAATTGAGAATAAAATTCACCAAGAAATTACAGGCAAAATTTCTCTCTGCCAATAAATTTTTCATTCAACGCAAAATTTACCACTGATCGGCAAATGTTCCACAAATTTTAGCGAAAGAAAATTTGATTGAAAACTACTTTTTTGTAGCGGAAAAAATTGTTATAATTTTTGTTTTGTTTTTTTGTTTTGTTTTTTTGTTTTGTGTTTTTGTTTTATGTTTTTGTTTTTTTGTTTTGTTTGTTTGTTTTGTTTTGTTTGTTTTGTTTTGTTTTTACTTTTGTAGGTAATTAATAATCTTATGGAATTTTGTTTTTGCAGAGTGTTTCTTTTCGAGTGGACCAATGTGGAGATTATTGTGTGGATGGTGTCGGCAATGCAATGGGGGGAACCGTACCACAGAACACTGATCCAGTGCAAAGGATATTGGGTGGACCGGCTATAAGACAATGCTACGTTTTAAACGATAGGCGGCACGTCTTAACAAAAGACACGGAAGAAAATGTTTCACTTTACGATGTGTTGAAGGCCTGCAAAGTTGAGGACCTGGGACACGTTGATTTCGATCAGGAAGTGAAGAACAAAAATAAAATCGTATTCGTGCCCAATTGGTTCAACGTCGACCTGAAAACTGGGGTCAGTTTCTTTAAAACGTTGCTTACTGTTTATTTTTAATATTTCTTTCATATTTAAATACCTACTCATTTAATATTGAAATATTTTCGTTTAATTTTCGACCTTTGAACGAGCTTCACTGCTTAAAATTACAATTACAAATTACAAATTACAATTACAAATTATAATTACAAATTATAATTACAAATTACATTTACAAATTATAATTACAAATTACAATTACAAATTACAATTACAAATTACAATTTTTTAAAATTAAAATAAGAAAATAATATTTAAATATTTATGTATTTATTCATTTTATTCTTTATTTAATTTTGTTCTCTTTGATTCTTCTTTAATAGTGTAAAATTTATTTTATTGTAAAATTTTTTTTTAGATGTTAACGATTCATTTGGGTATTTAATTATTCATTTTATTCTTCATTTAATTTTTTTCTCTTTGATTTAATTTAATATTTCTCTTTAATAGTGTATAATTTATTTTATTGTAAAATTCTTTTTTAGATGTTAACGATTCATTTGGGTCAAGATGAAAATGATTGTTTTTCTGCATGGGTGTCGGCAAAAGAAACTGGCCTAGCTGAAGACGATGCAGTCGATCAGAAAGGTATTATTTGTGTTCTTTTTATTATTGTTTTTTTTTTGTTTCGGTTTTTTAAGAATTATTATTCTTGCTTCCTCATAGGGAAGCATTGTTTTTGTTAAATAATGTATTTAGCAAGAAATTATTTCGTAGATGATCAATTTATTATATAATTATTTTTATTAGCTTATTAGATTATTTACTGTTGTATGTTTTTATTTATTATTTTGACTGTTGCTATTTTAAGTATCTTTTTTCGTGTTGTAATTATTCTTTTCTTTACAGTCAATTATGGAAATCTACTACTACAAGCTCTTCTAGAACACTGGTGGAGACCTTTACACGCCGACGATGAAAATGAAACCAACAGCAATGATGGCAATGTTCCAAGACACACGAGAGGCGGAAATCCGTATTTTTCAGTTCCTGGCCACACACCCGTTATTTTCAGGTATTCCCTTCTTTAAATTTTAAAAGTAAATATGAAAAATTTGCAATTTTATCGCCACTTGATTTTTAGTATTGAAATAAGAATATATTTTAAATTTAAATGTAAAAATTGATTTTTTTTGTAACAAAAGTAAATGTAATGTAAAAATTGATTTTTTGTATCAAAAGTAAATGTAATGTAAAAATTGATTTTTTGTATCAAAAGTAAATGTAATGTAAAAATGGTAGTGTAAAAATTGATTTTTTGTATCAAAAGTAAATGTAATGTAAAAATTGATTTTTTGTATCAAAAGTAAATGTAATGTAAAAATGGATTTTTTTGTATTGAAAATAAATGTAGTGTAAAAATTGATTTTTTTTTTATTAAAAGTAAATGTAACGTAACAATTAATTTTTTGTTTTTTACAGTGAAGTGGGTGGTAGAACTTTATACAGGCTGCTTGTTCAAGACGCAGGAGGAGAAACGGAAGGTGTTCTTTTAAACGACACTGTTCCTCTCTGGGTCCGAGACATCGTGGTCGACAAAAATTTGCCGAAATTTATCAAAATTCCTTTTTATCTTTTACCTCATTCCACGTCTGGGGTCAAGAGCCTAAAAAAGTAGGTGAAAGAGTGAACAATTTATGAATGAAGAGAGTAAAATGAAAATAATGCAAAAAGAAAACATAATGAAAATAATACAAAAAGAAAACACAATGAAAATAATACAAAAAGAAAACACAATGAAAATAATACAAAAAGAAAACACAATGAAAATAATGCAAAAAGAAAGGGGAATGAAAATAATACAAAAATATAATAAAAAAATTTAAAAAATGAAATAAAATAAAAAATGAAAAGAATATTGAACAGAAAATGAAAAAAGAATAAAATATTCATAGAACATAATTTATAGCATTTAGATTTAAGTGAATTTGTTTATTCTACGATGTTATTTATTTTTAATTGTTCTGATTGTTTTTCAGGGATCGATTAATAGCTAATGACTTTATTCAAATACGTAAAGTTGCGGAGCACGTTTATGACAAGGTTTTAGGAGCTGGAAGTGATTCCGGATCAGTAGCTGGCGGTGGAAACACAGTTTCCAGCGGCTCTCCTGCTGGTGACAGAGCAAATACTGATTCCAATGCTGATAACTCTTCATTAGCTGAAGAGAAAGTGGAATTATTGTGCAACGATCAATTATTAGATCCGTCGATGGATTTGAGAACAGTAAGATTTAATTATTTATTTTATTTTATTGTGCAATACAAGATAAAATATTAATCATTTTTCATTTAACAATTAACGTTCAATTCTTTCTACAACTTTCAATAACTTTCGTATATTTTGCATCTCTAAAATTGCTATTTCTTATTTTTCGTTAATTTTAATTTATTTCTAATTTTTGCTGTTTTCTTTTTTCTATTGTTATTCTTTTTTTTGTTTATTGTTTGTTATTATTTGTTTATTATTACATATTTTATTATTACATAAAAATACTTAAAATACTTTAAAATGGTTAAAAATATTAGTATTTTAAGTATTGGATAAAGAATACGATTTGAAAATAATAGTTTTTTTAAGATTATAAAACTATTTATAATCTATTTAAAATACTTCAGAGTACTTCAAAATACTTAAAAATATTTAAATATATTACTTCATTAGAATTATTTTACATTACTTTAAAATATGCTTTAAAATTCTTTATACTTTAAAATAGGTATTTTGAAAGATTTCAAAAATTTTGAAAGTATTTTAAAAAATGAAGTATTAAATAAAGTATAAACAGATTCATAAATTTTATTTTTTTCTTAATATTTTACAAGTATTATAATACATCAGACTACTTCAAAATACTTCAAAAATACTTCAAAATATTTTAAAATTTGTCATAAATATTTAAGATGCTTAAAATTACTTTAAAGTTTTTCCAAATACTTCCCAATACTTTGAAATGTTTCAAAGTATTAAAAATATTAAAAAAATATTAATATTTGAAGTATTAAGTATACTATAAACAGGTTTTTATTTTTTTTTTTAATATTTTAAAAGTACATATAATACTTTAGATTGCTTCAAAATATTCCAAAATACATCAAATTATTTCAAAATTCTTCAAAATATTTCTAAATACCTCACAGTACTTATCAAAATTTAAAAATATTTCGAAATATTTAATAAAAACTTCAAAATATGGAAATGTACTTAAAATTACTTTAAATTACTTTAGAATACTCTAAAATACTTTCAAATATAATTTTAAAAACTTCAAATTATTTAAAAAATATTAATATTTTAAATAATAAATAAACTATAAACAGATTTTCAAATACATATTAAATTTTTTCAAATATGAAATTTTTTCAAATATTTTAAAAGTATGATGTATGATGGTACTGCAGACTATTTTAAAATATTTCAAAAATGTTTAAAAATTATTCAGAATGTTTTGAAATACTTAAAATTACTTTAAAGTATTTCCAAATGCTTCCCAATACTTGAAAATATTTCAGAAACACTTACAAATACTTAAAAATATTTAAATATACTTAAAAATACTTCAAAATCCTTTAGATTACTTTAAAATACTTCAAAATCCCTCAAAATCCTTTAGATTACTTTAAAATACTTTAAAATCCCTCAAAATCCTTTAAATTACTTTATAATACTTTAAAATCCCTCAAAATCCTTTAAATTACTTTAAAATACTTAAAAACCCCTCAAAATCTTTTATATTACTGTAAAATACTTTAAAAGGCATATAAATATTTAAATGTATTTAAAAATATTATTATTCTAAGTATGTATTAACTAAAGTACAAACAGATTTTAAAAGTGTAGTTTTCTATAAATATTGTAAAAGTGTCATGATACTTCAAACAACTTCAAAATAGTTCTAAATATTTAAAAATTCTTCAAAATATTTCAAAATACTTTAGAATATTTAAAAACACTTCAAAATACTTAAAACTGTTTTAAAATGAAAACAAATGATCTTGAGTAATTAAAATTCTGTAAAAAATTATTTTTAAGAAACTTCCATTATTTCAAATGTAATTTAAATTCTCAAAAAATATTTAAAAATTCATTTTTTAATTAAAAATGTTCATTTTTTAATTAAAAAAGTTCATTTTTTAATTAAAAAAGTTCATTTTTTAATTAAAAAATATATTAATAAATATCATGTGAAATTGTTCTATCTTTTTATAGAAATCATGGAAATCTCATGGAATTCTGTGAAAAAAAATATGTAGACATTCTGTAAATAAATTATTACTTTATTTTTTATATACATATTATTGTATTTTCTCTTTTCTTGTTTTTTTTTTACTTTTATCTTGTTTTGTAAAGTTTCTCTCTGCAGTGCAAAACTACTTTAATTTATTTTCTCTTTCATTATATGAAATTTCGCTTAATTAACACGTTTTTAATTTTAGGTAAGACACTTTATCTGGAAAAGTTCAACGGACTTGACGCTTCACTATCGTCCAGTGAAATAAATTCAATTCGCATTAAATCAATAAAAGTGTTCCTGATTTTTTCGTTTCGGTGACAAAGTAGATGATCATTCCTGTCGGTATTTAATACATATACATATATATATATATATAAATATACAAAACCCGGATCAATTAAATTATTGTACGCGATAACTGGAAAGTGGCAAAATTGCTGCAAAAGACTTGCGCGTACAATTTTGTATTAAAAAAAAAAGATTTTTTAAGGTATACAAAATGTGATGATTATATAAAGAAATATGTTCGGAGTAGCAGGAAATCTTACTCTACTAGTTAGAAATTGTAAACAAAAAGGAAATTCCATTTTAGTAGAAGTAGCGATAATCGAGTTTAGGAAGAATGTTTCTTTCTTTTTCTATCTTCCTGGAAATTGCCATCATTTTTGCACGTGAAAAAAGAAAGCCTCGGTTTAGAAAAGTACCTCAAATGTGGAAATGGGGACGGAGGTTCAATCGATTTTAAGCAACAATTGATGAATTAATACGTCTGATTAATTACGAGAGAATTTTTTAAAGATATGTAATTAGCGTTTTATTAATTTGAAAACCTCAACTTGTAAATAGAGATTTTAGCTTTAATAGGTTGTTACTCCCATTTCTTCGTGCCATCGAGTCTTACATTGTAAAATAAATTTTCATAATTTAAAATCAAACTGAATGTATATATTCATTAAATTTCATCTTCATGTATTTTTAAATTAAAGTAAGGTTTGCATACCATACCTGAAATTAATCGTTTTCTTACTCACCACACAATTTTTAGTTTTCGTTTTTAATTCAACTTTGTCATCAATTTTGTAACAATTTGCCAATTGTGATTATTCTTATAACAATTTTGCAATTGTAATTATTTTTGTAATCATTTTGTAATCATTTTTGTAACAATTTTGCAATTGTAATTATTTTTGTAATCATTTTTGTAACAATTTTGTAACTGTAATCATTTTTGTAATTATTTTTGCAACAATTTTGCAATTGCAATTATTGTTGCAATCGGTTTTGTAATAATTTGTTTATATTGCGACTATTGCAACGATTGCAACTTTTGTCAATTACAGTATTTTTTGTTATTAATTTTCTTTGGTGCATTGTAAAAAGAATTGAAAATTGCAGTATTTTCAATTGTAACGAATATTTTCAAATTTGTATTTTGAGGGTTTTAATGAAATTACAATAGGATTAAAAATCGGTAAGAATCGATTCGACAGCTTCTACGAAAGATTTGCAAACTTTTGCTGGAGGAGGTGTTATTGTGTTTTCATCATTAGGACGATATTTTCCCGTTTGTACAAGAATTCCTTTTATTCCTACTGCCTGTGCACCGGCAATGTCATCTTTCACGTCCTGTAATACACGTTTTTTTAAATTATCAATAAAAAACAGTTAAAATGTAGATATTTTGCAGTGAAGAGAATTGGCGCAAAGAGAAAAATTAGATAATAATAAACAATAACAAAGCTCCCTTTTGAGGAAGCAAAAACATTGCAATATTTAATTACGATATTGCAATTATTTTTAGTTACAAAATAACTAAAGATTTTAAATCTATCTAAAGACTTTAAATCTATCTAAAGACTTTAAATCTATCTAAAGATTTTAAATCTATTTAAAGATTTTAAATAAAAATACTGAAAATCATATAATAAATCACGAAGTAATTACACTTCGTGTAATAAATAAACGGTACTTTATAGGTTAGAAATATTCTCACGTCGCCAATCATAATGGCCTCTTCTGGTTGAATTTCTTCCAAAGCTGCTTTAAAAAATTCTGCAGTCGGTTTTCCTATGACTTCGGCTTTTGTATTCGCAGCATATTCCAAGCCTTTCACAAATGCACCCGGACCTAAAGCAAGACCGTCAGGCCTTTTGTAATAACGACCTTCGTGTATCGCTATAAGAGATGCTCCATTTAAAATCAATCTGCAAAATTAAGAGCCAATTTTACAATTAAAAAAGACAATTTTACCTTTAAGAAAAACAATTTTACCTTTAAAAAAGACAATTTTACTTTTAAAAAAGACTATTTTAACCCTATTTTTAGAAATAAAAATATTGAAAATTTCTTTGAAGATAATTAAATTAACTATAGTTGGTACTTGTACTAATAGTTGGTACTATAGTTGGTAACTGGTAGTAATTAAGTTTCTCTGGTAATTACTAACTATAATTAAAATGGTTAAAACACACCTGAAAGCATTGTTTAAATCGTCATAATTAAACTTTTCGGGTGCTAAACCAATTACCACGGAATCCTGATTTCCTGGCTTTACCAAATCTTCAAAGTCTTCAATTGCCGCAGAGTCAACTAGCAAAAATGGATTTAATTTCCGATTAATGATTGTTTGTCTTGCGGCAGCTAGAGAGCTGAAGATTTCTTCTTTTTTTATGTCAAATCCAAGCTTTTGTAGTCTTTGGTACAAAATGTTTTTAGACTCTTTTGTGGTATTGGTTACAAATTTTATTTTCGTGTTTGTAGCCCGGAGTCTGGGGATAAAAATTCAATCTGTGATTGGAAAGTTACTTGTTAACACGAGGTGATAAAGTAAAATAACAAGCAATAATGGTAATAGTTTATAATAAAATAACCTCTTTAGAGCGTCTTGTGCTCCGGAAATTGCTAAATTGTCTATGTGTAAAGTACCACTTAGATCAATCAGAATAGCCTTTATTTTGTTAACCATTTTGATAATTCTTATCTAATGACAAATTGAATATACAAATCTTTAATGTTAAATGTTTTTTCGCAATATTTCAATGTTTGTTTACTTTTAAAAAATGGTTCAACACGTGATTGCATTGTAAAGCCGCGTTTGCACTGTTTTAATTAAGCACAGCCCACATGATAGCAGAGTGGGGCCGTTAAAATTGCAATTTGTGACAAAGAGAAAATAGAGAGAGTCAATCTGTCTTTCTCTCTCATTCCAACAGGATTTTATAGAGCTGGCCAATGTGACCATAACTTAACTTATAAATGTAAAATATCATTAATTTTTCTGTATATGTAAAATAAAAATCTACGGAAAGTTACCACTTGGTTGGTAGAATGACGTCACATTGGAAATCTCTACAGAAAATTTCGCAAAATGAGGCATTGTGCTGATTGGAGGGTAATTTTACAAGAAAAAAAAGCACCCAATCAAAAAACAACAGAAAATCGAGATATTTCTCCTGTATCAAAAAACGTAGGAATTCTCGAAAATTTCGATACTATCGATATTTACTTTGGTATTTCCCTTTCCCCAATTGTTTTTCTGTTGTTTTTCCTTTGGTACTTGCACACGTGGGTGAAATTATTTAACTTGTTTTTCCACAAAAAGCAGTGTTTTTCTATTTTGTAACAAAGTGTTATTATTCTTTGATAAAAATGGGCGAACCGAAGCAAGATGACAGAACGAAAAACACGAAAAGAAGACATGAATCTGAAAGTCAAATGGAGGTGAGGTTATGTTCAGTTAGTTTAGTTCGGTTTATTTTTGCCAAATTTTCGGTATTAAGAAGTAGATATTGACAGAGGAAGTTCTGTAATTATATTAATTGTTTATCTGCAATCACTTTCATTGTGTTAATGTATTTAAAACTACAGTGTCAGTTGTGTAATTTTTCATCAATTATTCCTCTCGTGTTTACTTGGTTTTGTACTCGAAACATTCGTGTGGAGTAAATTTGTAATTGTTTCAATATCGACGATTCTAATTACATATTATGATTAAAACAATTTGGATATTTTATTTATGGTTAGCAGCTTTACAAAGCAATAAAATATGTGCAAAATTGTAATAGAATGTATATAGAAAATAATAATGAAATATGTGCAAATGGTAGTGAAATGAATACAAAATAATAATGAAATATGTGCAAAGGATAGTAAAATATATACAAAATAACAATGAAATATGTGCAAATGATAGTAAAATATAGAGACAAAATAGTAATTAAATATATATGCAAAATAATAATAAGCGTGTAATAATAAAGTATTTACAGAGTATTTACAAAATAGTGATAAAAGATGATTAAAAATAGTGATAAAAAAATAATATTAATTAATATTATTCATTTTATTATTAGTAATAAAAATAAAAATACAAAATAATAACTACAAAATATATATGATTAGAAATTCAATTATGAAATTAATAAACCTGTGCTTGAACTATAAAAAACGGATTCTTTTTTTAATTATAATTCTCATTATAATAAAATTAAATAGCCTAAGATTTTTTTCAGGTTGAAGTTGTAAATGGCGTACAAGGAAAAGTGAAAACAAAATCTTCCGCAAAGAGAGCAAAAAATGTAGCCGGTGGAGAAGTTCGAAAAGTAAGTAAATTATTTTTAAATGAAAAAAATTGAAATTACAAAAGAGAAAATTAATGAAAGAAATACTTTTTAAATTCAAAAAATATTTTTAAGCGTTATTTTTTAAAAATGCTTTTATTAAATAAATTCTTGAAATAAATAAATATTTTCTAAATGAAAGGAACCTTTTTTAAGTGTAAGAAATATTCTGCAATTTAAAGAAATTCTTTCTAAATTAAAGAAATATCTCTAAATTAAAGTAATATTTTCTGAATTAAAGAAATATTTTCTAAATTAAAGAAATATTTTATAAATTAAAGAAATATTTTCTAAATTAATGAAATATTTTCTAAATTAATGAAATATTTTCTAAATTAAAGAAATATTTTCTAAACTAATGAAATATTTTCTATATTAAAGAAATATTTTCAAATTCTTTAAATATTGAAATATTTTCCAATTCTTTAAATAAAGAAATATTTTCCAATTATCTAAATATAGAAATATTTGCTAAATGAGGGAAATATTTTCCAAAGAAAAATGTTCTAAATGAAAAAATACTTTTTAAAAGAAAAGATAAATGAAAATGAAAAAAAATACGTTTCCTTTACAAACCAATAATTAAAAAATATCGAATTTACCCCTCGGTGATTCTTAACTCTTATTAATTAAAAATATTGCATTTTTTAGGTTTCCGTGCCAGCTCACAGGTACTCGCCCCTAAAGGAACACTGGCTGAAAATATTTACGCCCTTAGTTGAGCATTTGAAACTGCAGGTTCGATTTAATCTAAAAAGTCGAAACGTGGAACTGAGAGCTTCCCCTGAGACAACAGACATTTCAAATTTGCAAAAAGGCGCCGATTTCGTAAAGGCCTTTATTTCCGGTTTCGAGGTCGAAGACGCCCTTGCTCTTTTGCGACTGGACGACCTGTTTGTCGAAACTTTTGAAGTTCAGGACGTGAAGCCTCTCAAGGGCGATCATTTGTCAAGAGCAATCGGCAGATTGGCCGGCAAAGGCGGAAGAACGAAATTCACAATCGAGAACGTGACAAAAACAAGAATCGTTTTAGCAGACTCGAAAATTCACATTCTCGGGTCTTTCCAAAACATCCAACTAGCCAGGCGAGCAATTTGCAATTTAATTCTCGGCAGTCCGCCTTCCAAGGTTTACGGACAATTGAGAAATGTTGCCAGCAGAGTGGCGGAGCGATTTTAAGTATCGATTTCAAATTATTTATCATTTCGAGTTAAGTTAATTAATATCGATTTAAGTAAATGAATTAGTATCGATTAATATAAAATTTAAAAAGTATGAATTGGAAGAAGAATTGAAAGTAGAATTGGAAAGAGATTTGGAAGAATTGAAAGAAGAATGAGGAGAATTGGAAGGAAAATTGGATCATTTCTGCTTTGAATGAAGTTTAAATACGTACAAGGTATTTAAGTTACAAGAGACTAAGAATTGGTTGATGAATGATTTTTTTTTTATTAGGTTTAATAATTAGTTACAAACTAAAAACAATGAAAATTCTGTACAATTTGTTGGACTATAAAAGAATTTGATATTTGTATTTGCGCGGTACTTTATTTAAAACTAATCTCCCGTCGTAACTTAGGGACGCAAAAGTCCAAGGATCTGCCGAGGACCACTCGACCGCGTAAACGCTGTCCTCGTGCTCTTCGAATCTGCCGACAACTCCGTCTTCTAATCTAAAAAATAGCGAAAGTAAAGCAACTTATTATTTTTGTTTGCAAAAGAAATGGAGAAGTATTGACATTTTACACGAGGATAAATATTTTTACATAAAAATAAACTGTGTAGAAGAATAATTTTTTTTCTAATATTAATTAATTATTCAGGGCTTCTGCGGATTTTTTTTCATAAAATTCTATGAGATCTCTGTGATTTACATGAAGAAAATTAAGAAATTTGCATGATATTTTTGAATGTATTTTTTAATTTAAAAATGAATTTTTCAATGTTTTGTAAGTATATAATTTGGAATTGTTCGGAAAAAGTTTAAAGTAATTTAAAGTATATTTACATATTTAGAAGCATTTTTAAGTGTTGTTTAATATTTTGAAGTATTTTAAAATAGTTTGAAGTATTGGAAAGTATTTTGAAGTATTGGAAAATATTTGGAAGTATTGGAAAGTATTTGGAAACATTTTAAAATATTTTAAAGTATTCTGAAATATTTAAAAGTAGATTTAAGTATTTTGGAATATTTTAGAGACATTTTAAGTATTTTTGAATGTTTTGAAGTATTAGGAAGTATTTCGAAATATTTTAAAGTAATTTTAAGTATTTTGAGATATTCTGATGTATTTTGAAGTATTTTGTAGTGTTCTGAAGTATTTTCAAATAATTTTAAGTATTTTAGAATAACATTCAAGACATTTTAAGGGCTTTTAAGTATTTTGATGTATTGTGAAGTATTTTGAAGTAATTTGAAGTAGTTTGAAGTATTTTGCAGTATTCTGAAGAATTTTCAATTAATTTTAACATATTTTAAAGATTTTGGAATATCTTCCAGACATTCTAAGTATTTTTAAATATTTTGATGTATTTTTAATTATATTGTAGTATTCTGAAGAATTTACAATTAATTTTAAGTATTTTAGAATATTTTCAAGACATTTTAAGTATTTTTAAATGTTTTGAAGTATTGGCAAGTATTTGGAACTATTTTAAGTAATTTCAAATATTTTAGAGGATTTTTAAGTAGTTTGAAGTATTTTATAGCAATTTTAAGTAAATTTAAGAAAATTTAAGAGTTTTTAAGAATATTTCAGTGTTTTTAAGTATTTTTAAATAATTTGAAGTATTTGGAAACATGTTAAAATATTTTAAAGTATTCTAAAATATTTTAAAGTAGTTTTAAGTATTTTGGAATATTTTAGAAACATTTTAAGTCTTTTTAAATGTTTTGAAGTATTAGTAAGTGTTTAAAAAAATTTAGAAGTTATTTTAAGCATTTTAAAAGAATTTGACGTATTTTGAAGTATTTTAAAATAATTTGACTTATTTTTTTAAGTATTTCGTAGTGTTCTGAAGTATTTTCGAGTAATGTTAAGTGTCTTTAAATATTTTGATGTATTGTAAAGTATTTTCAAGTAATTGTAAGTAGTTTAAGGTATTTTGTAGTATTCTGAAGAATTTAAAAATTAATTTTAATCGATTTTAAGTATTTTGAACTATTTTCAATATATTTTAAGTGTTTTTGAATATTTTGATGTATTTTGAAGTATTTTGTAGTATTTTGAAGAATTTACAATTAATTTTAAGTATTTTGGAATATTTTCAAGTCATTTTAAATATTTTTAAATGTTTTAAAATATTGGGAAGTATTTAAAAGTATTTTAAGTAATTTCAAATATTTTAGAGGATTTTGAAGTTGTTTGAAGTATTTTAAAGTAATGTTAAGTACATTTAAGCGTTCTTAAGTATTTTTAAATAATTTGAAGTATTCTAAAATATTTTGAAGCATTGTGAAATATTTGGAAATATTTTAAACTAATTTTAAGTATTTTCGAATATTTTAAAAACATTTTGTAGTTGTGTGAAGTATTTTGAAGTAGTTTTAAGTATTTTAGAATATTTTAAAGATATTTTAAGTAGTTTTTAATATTTTGAAGTATTGGGAAGTATTTTTGAATATTTTGAAGTAATTTTAAGTGTATTCACATACTTAGAAGTATTTTTAAATATTTTGAAGTATTTTTAAACATTTTGAAGTATTTTTAAATATTTTGAAGTATTTTGAAGTATTTTTAAACATTTCGAAGTATTTTTAAATATTTTCAAGTATTTTTAAACATTTTCAAGTATTTTTAAACATTTTCAAGTATTTTTAAATATTTTTAAGTAATCTGAAGCATTTTAAAGTAGTTTAAAGTATTTGAAAATATTTTAAAGAAATTGTAAGTATTTGAAAATATTTTGAAGTATTTTGAAGTTTCTTTTCTGTAAAAAGAAGTATAAAATTTTCGGTATAACTTAATAAACATCATAAAGTAAAGAAATAAAATTTAAAAAAATAATGTCCATGATATAAATAAAAATCCATGAGATTTCAATAATTCCACGAGAAATAATGAAATTCCATGAGAATTCCAAAATTTCCCAGATTTGTAGAAACCCTGAATATTTTCACGCAAAAAAGAATATATTTTCACAGAAGAATAAATATTTTCTCGCAAAAATAAATAGTTGCAAACAAAAACAATTATTTGCATTCAATAGATATTTTCATGCAAAAATAAACATTTGCATTCAAGGACAAATATTTTCACGAAAGAATAAATATTTTCACACTCGAAGACTTAAATCAGTCTAGTTTCAAAAAATATACGTTTTTAAATACACGTTTTAATATTTTCGCGAATTCTATTATGATTTAACATTAGCCTACTTTTCTTTGGTCGATGATTCTTCGCCTGGGGTAGTTTCCTCTTCAGTCGAGACCACATGCCCAAAAGGTTCAGAAGATATGGACGCTATACTGCACAGGATTACTCTGGAATCGCTGCTCGAAGTTAGCACCAATTGGTCATGGAAACGATTAATCCGCACATTCCAAACCCAATGGGAATGTTCAATTCGTGATAAAACGGGCTCCGCGGTCGTTCGGATGTCCCAGAATTTCATGAAACCGTCGTCCCCGCACGTAGACAAGAAATACTGCCGATTAGTATTGAAATCCAAATCCCTGATTCAGAAACAAACAAAAAATTAAGAATTGTCCATTTTGAAAAAATTAAAGAATTTGCAATAACAATAAAAAGTCTTGAATTTTTTTAAATTTAGTTTCACAATAAATTGATCTACACATTAGTTTCACAATTGCTTAGAAATTGTTTCTTCAAGAAACAATTATTTCTTCAACTGAAATTGTTTTTTCAAGGAACAATTGTTTCTTCAACTGAAATTGTTTTTTCAAGGAACAATTTCAATTTCTTTAAACAATTTTTTGATTTGGAATTTTATTACCTGACAATTTGCGAGTGAGCGTTTGGAATATTCCAGCAAATTTCAGAAGGATTTCGTAAATCCCAACCGTGGACATTGTTTTCATTTAATGTTACAAATTGATTGCTACCATTGTGTGGATTCCATTTTCCACTGGTAAATTTTGAAGGAGTTTTTCCTAACATTGTGCCAACAGTGACGACCTTGAATATAAAATATTATCTGATTATTATTGTTACATTATTATTATTATTTTATTTATTTTTACGAATTTATACGGGCTACAAGAAAAGAAGGTAACAAATGCCCTTTCGTATTATTGTCACATTATTATTATTATTATTATTGTTATTATTAATTTTATTTTATCTACTTTATTAAGTAAATAATTTTTAAACGTTGCTATACCTGTGGATTGTCATTTTTCAGATCCCAGAGTACAAAATTATGATCTACAACTGAAACAGCTTTTGATCCATCGCTGGGATGATAAGCTATAATTTTTAATTCATTCCCATAAGGCGTTGTGTCTATGTCAGACAATTTTTCCAGTTTTAAAATCTCATTTGCAGAGTCTTCAATCACCGGCAATTTCCAAAGAGCTCCTTTCATTTGACAAACTCCTTCATCTGCAAATAAAAAATAAACGATAAAATTTGCTTTTGCAGTGCTTTTGCTTTTTTTAAAAATTGAAATTCAATGAATTTTATAATTAAAAGTATCCAATTTAAATTTTTGACTAAAAAGAACTTGGGAAAGAACTAAAGAACTTCTTTAATAATTAATTTTCTTTCATTAAAGACTTTCTTTAGTAATTAATTTTCTTTCATTAAAGAACTTCTTTAATAATTAATTTTCTTTCATTAAAGAACTTTTTTAATTTGCAATCTCAATTGACTAAAAATAACGAATTTACAATTTACGTTGAATGAAAACAGTTAAACTTTTCGTTGAATAAAAACAACTAATGTACAATTAAGAAAAGAAATTCAAATTCTTTTTTCATTAAAACAATTTTGTAATTTCATTTAAAAACTGTTTTAGAATCTAATTGACTCAAAACGAATAATCGAAAGACTATTTTGGAATTCAAATTGACTAAAAAGAACGAATTTACAATTTTAATTGTAAAACGATAATTTCGTGAATTTCAGTTTAAAATGTACAAAACCGTTCAGTGTGTTGTAACAAGTAACAAATTTGTCAGGATCCATGCAAGACGCTTGCAGAGACCATATTTCGCCGATCGGATGTTGAAAAACTTGAGTTTTTAAGCCGCCAGTTTCTTCATTAAGTTCAACTAAGTGCACTTGATTATTGGCAAATTTTAAAGATTGGGTCCCCACTAAAAAACGAACAACATCTGTCTCTGCGGTTTGTGCCGAAAGCGCTCTGGCCTGAAAATTAGAAAAATATTAAAATCACACGACAATTAAAATTAAGTGTTTACAATTAAAAATTTGAATGTCGATTTTCTAGCTTCGTTTTAATACGAATAATTCGAACTATTTTACAAATATTATTTTTACATTTACAAATATGTAAAATCAATTATTTTTACATTTACAAATATGTGAAATCAATTATTTTAAAAAATTAATTAACTAACGATTGACAAATGTTTCCATCACATTGTTTGAAAGTCTTATAAAAAACAAATATTATGTCAAAACATTTTGCGCAACATAACCTCAAAGTAAGACGTAAAATGAATGCACAACCTCATTGTAAATTTACGATTATTTTTTACCTGAAATTCAAGGCCGTATATTACAGGATTATCGCTCTCCATTTGAACCAATTTTTTGCAATAAGTGACAAGTACTCAAGGTATTTTGTACACGTTTGACATTTGGAGTTTGACAGTTCCCACGTCAACAATCTGCCAACAAATCAAAATCAGTTTCGTTCTTTATTCACAAAAACATGATAAAAACATAAATTTCTTCTCTCACAAAAATTACATAATTCTACAAAATAAAAAGTGTCACTTCTTTAACGGCTTTTCGACTTTTATTCGCATTTATTTACAATTTTAGGCATTTACAAAGAATTAAAAAGTACGCGAAGTACAAACTGCCTGAAATTGTTGTAGAATGCAAACTCTCATCACACGTGCATTCCGGGTTGTCATCTCCCAGGCGCGCCAAACATCAATTTGAATCAGCCGCTATTATCGTGTTTCTTCAAGCCCCGAATGTTCGCGTTCTTTGATAAAAAAGAGAATATTTTGTAATTGAAATACAAATAAGAATGGAGTTAATTTTCTATTGCAAAATTGTTAGAAAACTATTGCAAAAATTTCTTTTAGGCAAAAACAGGGGCGGATCGAAAAGAGGGTTCCGATGGCGCTAACCTATAAAAAAAACGAGAAGATATTAGATATATTATTAAAGATGTATTATTCTTATACACGAAAAGCAGAAATTTTACTTAATTACTGTAATTTCTTTCGTAAAAATAATGAAAGTAATTTTAAGTAAACAATTAAAAAAGAAACAATTGTAAGAAAAAGTAAATAATTAAAAGAATTGTTTCAAAATTGTTGAAAAATAAATTTTATTTCGAATTCCTATATCTAAGTTTCTTTATTTTTCTCAAATTACTAGATATCCTGATAGATTAACTGATAATCAGTTGATTTTTAACAGTTATCAATAATCAGTAGATCTCTGTTTTACCGATACGTTCCTGGCTCGACCCCCCACCACTTTTGCAAGGGCTCGGAGTCGTAGTGCGACTGCGCACCTCAGTCGACGTGGGGTCACCAAATGAATTATGTCAAATTCAGCAGAGACCACAGTAGAGTTAACAAGAATCAGCGACTTGTGTTTAGTTTAAAAGTGTTTTATTATTAAAATAATAACGTGAGTTTCGTGCAAGTGAAACGGATTGGTCAGAAAGAACTTTGTCAGTTTTTCTACTTGCAGAGATCTGTCGCTCGCTTGATCCTGATCGCTGTCCTCTGCAAATATATAATACAAAAAACTTGCTCCTTTTACTTGTGTATTAGTGTCGTTTCGCAAATGAGTGCACCTGTGCCCTTTTTTTGGCGGAGAAATGCTCAGTCTACAAGTGTCTGAAGTAAGTAACAGCCCTTGTTGTCAGTTACTTTTTAAAGTAAATAAAGGTGGGAATAAAGGACTCTTTGGTAAATAAAGTCTCGTCTGACGATAAAGGATGGTTTGTCAGACTGATATAGAAAGGACTGTCCCCTATGTGTATGGGTCTTTAAAACGGATGAGCACTCCGATCCGGTTTTAAGCCACCTTGCAAAAATTTATCAAAAATGCTGTTTCTTACTTTGTTTCAACTTGTGCTCTTTTCCTTTGATTGTACAATCTTGTCTCGATCTTTTAATTTCTTTCTTGGTCGTTTTAACTGCTTTATTAGAAATTAGAGTCATATGGCAGGTTGAGTGCTTATTATTATTTTTATTACTGTTACTACTAGTATTATTGTTCTTATTGTTACTTTTATTGTTACTCTTAATGTTACTCTTATTGTTGTTATTATTAGGGTAAATATTATTACTGTCAGTACTAATTATACTACTGGTATTCTTATTAAACCACGAATTACTAAATTTCTTTGAGAATTGCAAATAAACAAACAAAAATAGGAACAAAAAATAACGGTTACAAGTATTCTATTTTAAAAGTTTTAGGTTATTGTTATTATTATTCTTTTACGAAACAAATGTTAATTCTGGAGAGGTTAAAATGCATTCGTGGATATTTATTATTACGTTTTATTATTTTTATTATTATTATCATTATTTATATCACTACTTTTTGATATGATAATAATAATAAACATAACTTACTCAACGGTAAAAAGTTTTTAAAACAAAAAATCTTTAAGACAAAAAGGCATTATTTAGATATATACTTTACTTTCACAAGAACATTTCGTCATCTCCTCTCTTAAAGGTGAATATTGATAAAAATTGAGTGTATTTAAAAACTTGATAGTTGAAAATTCGAAAACTATGGTTATTGAGATTGAAAAATGTTAAAATTTGAAATTAAAATGTTAAATTTATTGGGGGAGTTTTTTCTGTATTTTTTTTCGAAAATAACCTATAATAACGAGAAATAAGAAAATGTTTCTTGATTTAACGTTTTTTTATTATAATAAAAAGCGTTTAGCGAATTTGTATTATAATAAAAAACGTTTAGCGAATTTGTATTATAATAAAAAACGTTTAGCGAATATTTTGTATTATAATAAAAAACGTTTAGCGAATTTTTATTATAATAAAAAACGTTTAGCGACTTTTTATTAATAAAAAGTATTTTGTGTCTTTTATTGTTATTATTATGCAAGAATTTTGGTAAAAATATTATTTACTGCTTGACCGAATTAATTATTTATCAGTCGACAGGAAGCTTTTATCAAAATTAGATAACCCGGTTTTATAAAACATGAACAAGTGTCTACAATGAGCTGAATTGTATTTAATTAAAGAAGCTAATTATTATCATTACATATTTAGACAAATTCAGTGGCAGAGATAGCAAATATCTGCAAAATGTGATTTTTAAAAGAACAGAGATAATCGTTTTGAATTTTTTTTAAAAAAATAGCTTCATTTTTCTCTTTTAATTTAACAATTTGACTTCACTTTTAAAATTTAATTGGAAATTACTTAGTAAAATTAATTTGTTATTAACTTTTATAATAATCTTTTGATAATAGTGACTTTCAAAATTTAATCTAAATTTATTTTTCAATTTAAATTTATATTTATTTTTTTAAGTTGAATTTATATTTAATTTTTAAAATTGAATTTATATTTAATTTTTAAAATTGAATTTATATTTATTTTTTAGAGTTTAATTTATATTTATCTTTTAGAGTTTAATTTAAACTTATTTTTTAGAGTTTAATTTAAATAAATATAAATCAATTTGCAATAATATTATAAATAGACAATTTTAAACAATTTATTTTTATTCTTTATTTTAAATCACATTTTTAATTTTTATATTTTTATTTAATTTAATTTTTAAATTTTTATTTAATTTTTATATTTTTATTTAATTTTTATATTTTTATTTAATTTCTATATTTTACATTTAAATGTTTAATTTACAATTTCTTTAATATCCGCTTGTTTAATTTATATTTTTTATCCACATGTTTAATTCATATTGTTAATTTACATTTGTAATTAATGTTACTAATTACATTTTTAATTTTCACAAATTTAATATACATTTTTAATTAATATTGTTAATTATATTTTTAATTCTTAAACATAATTCACAAATTTAATTCGCAAATTTAATTCATAAATTTAATCCACCAATTCAATTCCTAAATTTGATTTACATTTTTAATTAATGTTTTTAACTCACAGTTTTAATTAGTATTTTTAATTTCACAATTTACGATCAATTAAAAAAAAAATATCTAATTTCTGATAAATGGGGTTTTAAACGTTTTTATTATTTTATTATTATTATTATTATTTAAAATTGTTATTTAAAAATTTTATTATTGAATTTAGATATTTTATTAGTATTAAAATGTAAACATTTTAAAAATAAGTTTACAAAATAAAAGAGTGCATGATTTGTTTGAGGTATATAAAAGTAAAGTAAAGATGTTGGTCAGCTATTTTTTCTTTTAAAAAATGTGTGGAGGTAGAAACCACGTGATCAGACCCTGTTACCAGGGAATTGACCGGACGTGGAGGCGCGAGCGATCAATTAAATCTGTCTCGTCATTGAATAAATCTGTAAAAAGTTTTCCGCAAAAAGGATATTTAAAACTAAAACTATTCAACTATAAAACTACTCGGAAACATTAACCACTTCCTACACTTTTATTCCGACTAATTAAAGATTTCTCCACGATAAAACTTTACCTTCTTTTCTTTTTGTTAATATTACAATAAAATTACTACTATTGTTGTATTTAAATTTTCATTAATAATGTTATTGCATCACTATTATTTTCATTATTTTTTTCTTATTTTTGTTATTACTATTATTATTGATTTATTATTTTTGTTATTATTTTATTTTTTTGTTACTATTATTTTTTTACAATTTATTTTTGTTATTATTTTATTTTTTTGTTACTATTATTTTCTTATTACTTTTGTTACTATTATTTTTTTACATATTATTTTTGTTACTATTATTATTTTATTATTTTTGTTACTATTATTTTTTTATTATTTTTGTTACTATTATTATTATTATTTTTTTTTACTATTTTTTTACTATTATTAATATTTTTGTTACTGTTATTATTAATTTATTATTTTTGTTACTAAGTATTATTATTATTTTTGCTACTATTATTATTATTTTGGTTATAATTATGCGATTTACAATCAGGGGTGGATTTAAAAAACAATTTCAGGGGTCTCTTTAAAAAAAAAAGTAAATAAATAAAGTTGCTAGCCAAAAATAGTTTCCGATTGTTTAAAATAAATGTGAATTCTTGATAAATTTTAAAGTAAATAAAACAGTTAAAATGAACAATCAGAACTTTAGTATCATTTAAATTGTCCTAGATTAAAGTTTAAAAAAAAAAATTCACTCCAGGGGCGGTTCTATTGGGGGGCGACAAGAATCTCGAATTTTTATAAAACAAAAATATTGTTCAGTGAAAAAAAGAAGGAAAAGAAAACTCTTGGATAGAATTTTTTTTAATCACAAAAAGATGACAATTGTCTTCATTTTTTACATTTCCGAAAAAAGTATCTCGGGACAAAATTTATCGCCCATTTCCTGGCACAGTGATTTTTGTTGATTTTTTTTTTTAATAAAGTTGGGGAGAGAGATTTTTCTGAGGCACGTAAAAGCAATTACAGTTAAGGAAATTATTGTTGCTTAAACGTGATGTGTCACAACATGAAACATGAAACGTGACAATGTTATCTTTAATGTCGATCTTGAATTCTTACTATTCTTCAAATAATAACCGCAACGCAGACGTGCCTAAGGGCCAATTGTACAAACACAGTCGCAAAAAATCGCCCTTTTGTAGGAATAGCCAATTTTTCACACAAGATTCTTTTTTAATAATTATTATTGCTTTGTTTATAAACAAATGATTATTTAACGATTTCTAAAAGTATTTTCCCCCCTTTTTTACAGAATGATTTTCGCGCCCAAGAAAACCTCACTTATATCCGCCCCTGCCTTTATCGGTCAAAATTAATTAACTTACACTGAAAAATTAATTACTTTATGACAAAAGCCGCGAATTTGAAATACAGGGAATTATCTTATTTTCAAATTTTGTTTATGAATTTTTACGAATTTTTACGAATTTTTAATGAATTTTTACTTATTTTGGATAACCTCTTTTTTTAATGAATTTTTACTTATTTTTAATTAATTTGTTTCTATGCTTTTAATTATTTTTTCACGTGTTTTTAATGCATCCTCGAATGCATCTCTTCCTTTTTTTTTTTTGATTTTTTTGTTTTTAATTTTTTTTTACGTTCTTAATTTTTTTTATGTTCTCAATTTTTTTTTACGTTTTCAATATTTCTTACGTTTTCAATATTTTTTAAATCTTTCATGAATTTTTACGTTTTTAATTATTTTTTACGTTTTTAATTATTCTTTATATATTTCTAAATCATTTTTAAATATTGTTTATGACACTTAGGGGTCATCGATTCCTCCTCCCCCCACTACGTACATGGAACAATTAATAAATTAATATAGGGGCGTAGCATTTTCCTGGACCCCCTTGCACTTTAAAGCGTGACGTAGTTTGTAAATGACCCCTTGTATTTATTTTTAACTAATTTTTACGTATTTATTTGTAATAAATTTTTACAAACTTAGGTCACATTTACACCTTTGGTAAAAAAAAAGAAATTTACAGAAGGTGTAAATGCACCCTAAAAGTGAGAAATTATAAATTCAAATTACAAGCGCTTTTAAATAACGGTCGTGACAATTTTCGGGGACTTATCACTGACGAAATTTTATAAAAGTAAAATTACAAATTTCCGTTAAGTGAAAGTTTGGAATTATTGTATTTATTTGTGTAATAAATTTAGTCTAAATCGATTTATTTTGAGGGGACCCAAAACGAATTTGAAAAAAGGATAAATGCAAAATGCAACGGTCGAAATTCTTTAAAGACATAAATTTCTCTTGTAAAGTTTAATTCGATCGTAAATAAAGATATCCTTAAAGTAGATGTGACTTCAGGTAGAAGACGGCACTTGTTATCTGGTAATAAATTTGACCTTGAATTTTAGAACAATAGGATCCCGGATAGGTGTGCAGGTTAATAAAGTTAAAAGCCTTCAGGAAAATCAAGGCGTGATTTTTTAATGAGTTTACGTAAAATTTAAAAGCCGACGGATTTTAGTTTTTTTTTTTGCTGGCGATTATGTTTCATAAAAATTAAATTGTAGGTTTGTGTAATTGCTAGTATTTTTTTTGTACTAGTTTTCTTGTGTTGGTATTGCTAATTTACTAAAAGTGTTATTGCGCTTGCGCAGCGTTTTGCGAAACTCGAACGATATCGATAATCGTTTGATCGATAAAGATGTGAAACTTAACCTAAAAATATACGCACTTGTCGCTCTTTTGTTTAACGGTTTTAACGACAATTCGATGTTTGTTAATTAAAAGAACTCATCTCACGGTGTCTTGTTAGAAAAGTCTTATCTCAGAATAACATTTTTTTAGAAATTGGTATCCTATGTCATAAATAATTCAAGAATATTAAATAAACGAACACAACCTTTTGCGATTGACTTCATAACATTAAATATTGTTAACATAAAATGCTAAATTAATCAAGGGAAATCATTTTAAATAATGGTCAATCGGCGAATTTACTAATAATTTTATACATAAAAATACTTTCATAATTAATTTATTTATTTATTCATGGGGGAGCTTTTTTTTTATTCTGATCTACACTTTTTGGATTACTATTTTTGTCAGTAACTTTTTTATTTTAATTCTGAAAAAAGATGAAAACAAATATCTTTTTGACATAAATACCAAAGTGTACTTATTCGGTTTTCTTTTATTTTCGTTGTGTTGCATTGAACTGGAATCTACCGCTCTGCTAACGAAGATTGGCAATCAATTATAGCTCCCTCGTCTTGATCAATCTTCTTAAATTTTATTTCGTAATTTCTCTCCTTTAAATACCACTGTGCCAAGAGATTCAATTTAGATACCACTTTCTAACAATAATTGCTTAATTTTTAAATTAAACCACAAATGTTATCTCACTTTTTATGCAGTACTTTTTTCTGACAATTTTTTTTTTTTTTAATAAAAAGCAACATAAATGTCGATACGTTCTTTTATTGTTTTTTATTGTTCAAGAAGTCCTCTTGCTATTCTTTAATCGACGCGTCGACGTTGAGTATTGATATCATAACCTCAAAATACCTATTCTGGACTTCTTTTGAAAGCAAAGAAAACGCTTGAATAAAATTATTTTGTTATCGTTACATTGTTATTTATATCAGTGTTGTAAGATAAGCAAATTGCTACTAGTATTTTCTTATAAGAAATATAACTTTTTTCTTTTGTAACAAAGAACAAATTGTATTTTCTTTTGTAAGAAGCAAATTGTTTGCATTTTCTAGCTCGTAAAAAAAGCAAATAATTTTTCTTGCGTAAGAAAAAGCAAATTGTTTATATTTTCCTGCGTAAGAAAAAGTTGTTAGTATTTTCCTGTGGAAGAAAACAAATTAAAAATATTTTTGAAGAATAAAAGCGTCGCGTCGGTTACGTGAAGTAGAAGAGCAATAAGGGAAATAAAATAATTGCAAAGGCAGTTAAAGTAAATTTGCAATTTATAAGCCATTTTAAATTAATGAATTCAGTTTTCTGCTGAGTCTAAATTGTGTCATAAAATACAGAAATTGTAACAGCTGTTGGGATAAAATGTAAATTCATAAAAAGGTGCGTTTACGCACTACTGGCTTTCCAGTAAATTGTCTGCTCTATTTTGTTGTATATTTTCATGACAAAAAGTCGCCTGCACTTTTCGTAATTATTATATTCCCTTGAAATTCATTTTCCTTTTTATATAAACAAAACGTATTTCATTTCGGGTCAACTAGAAGCTCCGAACCATGAACCGTTTCGATTTCCTGTGACAGGTGTTAAAACCTCGCTCTTTGTTGTCAAGTTGTGAAAGCTATGTTTCTGTAATGTTATTATTTTACTGCAAAGTGTTTACCTTTTTTGATCCAAAACATTGTTTTGAAAAATGTAGAAAAACACTTGTTACTTGTTTTATTGTTAGTAATTTTGTAAACCTTTTGTTCCATTTTCTGTTCCATTTTCTGTAGAAGTTTTCTAACATTTTTTCATGCCCAACGAAATTATTGTAGTAATTATTTCGTTGTATATCCAAACATAATATGTTTGGAAAAAACTATATTATAGTTGTTCAACTTATTCGTTTCGTTCATATTGTGATCATTTTTCTTTTTTTGACAAAGTTAACTTTTCTTAAAGATAGTAATCAGTAGCATTGGAAATTGGAATGTATGTGGAATGTCCTTGAAACTTTCGTCGACCTTTGAAGCACTTCTCTTTCATCAGGGCGATTAGCTAAAAACTTTTCGGATGATAAAACAGAGGTGGTAGTCCTTAAGGAACACTTGAAATTTTTCCTGGAACGTGAAAATCACCAACTGGTTATCGAAAAAACGTAAAAAAAAAAGAAGGTAAAGAATGTGAAAATCACCGAAGACAACCACTTGGTGATTTTCGCATTCTTTACATTCAAATAATTTACTATAATAATTTATTATTCAAATCATTCGAAAATTGAGCCAAAAATCTTGGCGAATTAACAAAGATGTAGTCGGGAACCTTTCTAAAGAGTCAATTATTTGTAATTTACTGTAGTAATTTACTAAATTTAATTTGTAATTTACTGTTTTTAATTTACCGTTTGTAATTTACTATTTGTAATTTCTTAAGGTGCTTTTTTGACACAAGGTAGACGGTGTAACCAGCCTCAATGACTGTAGTGTTGCAGGTATGAGGTGGAAGATTGGGCGCGTGAACTAAAATGTGTGTATGCTACGAGAGGATAAGGAAAAAGGATTGGGAGAGATACTTTTATTGAATGAGACGAGGGATGAAAGTCGACAGGGTGAAAAATGGATGAGAGAATCGCACCCAAAAATAGAAAAAACAAAATTCTTTTGCAATGGTCTCCTCCAATTTTCTTCCCAAGTTTCTTTCTTGCCATCTTGTCCATAATTACTTAACCGAATTCCATATAGTTTTCGGATTATCGGTACTTGAACTTCCATAATTTTCGGATAATCCAGACCTTAATGAACTTTAAAACTTTTCGGATATTATAATCCCCATGATTTCACAATTTTCGGATATCATAATTAACGAACTTCTATATGACTTTTGGACATTATGTTATACCCAAATTCGGACAAATTGTTTTACCCATGTTCGGACATTATAATCACCCAAATTCCATTTCGAACATCACAATTACCAAAATTTCACAATTTTTGTCATTTTCTGCTATTGTAATACACCTCATTGAATTTTGACTTTATGGATTGCTCACTCGCTCGAGTGTTGTGTTAAATTATTTCATAGCATAAGAAAGTAGGTGTGCACCTGGTTTTTTCATACATATGAGTGTTGTAAACCCCTTGGAGTTATATGGAGTAATGGATGGATATTTTTTTAATGTGTCAAACGGGCTAAACTGGCAATGGACAGTAGATTAAAAGTGCATAATAAACGTATTGCAGTACTTGGTTTAGAAATCATTGGAAAGAGATTCTGCCTACAGCGACACTTTGAATCTCATTCTGCGGTGAAAATGAACCTGTATGAGTTGCACTGATAGGCCTTAAGATCGTGACATTATCCTTACCGGTTTATCTGTCCTTCCTTCGTCGCTTTATTCAGCCTACGTGAATAGTTCAAATATGTGAAATATCCTCTCTATAAGACACATTTAAGCCTCTTGTATGCCCACCTCTATAGCACTAATTGCTGAGAAACGACTCCTGCAAATGTATTAAAACCTGCGGGTAGTTTTGTACTTGCAAATTACCCTTTTATGCGGGTAAAGAATACGTATTTTGAACCATTGCCATTGGCTTTTGTGGACATTTTCTTTCTTTTCAAGAAAATTGGCATGTTTTTCTTGAAAATATTGGCATGTTATTCTTGAAAATTGGCTTATTTTTCTTGAAAATTGGCTAGCACTTTGTTGTCTGGTGTTAATATGGTTCATTATTGTTTGGTATCAATATATAGTTCATTATTGTTTGGTATCAATTAAGGTTCATTATTGTTTGGTATCAATTAAGGTTCATTATTGTTTGGTATCAATTAAGGTTCATTATTGTGTGGTATTTATGTGGTTTAGTATTGTTTGGCTATTGATATCAATGCATGAATATGATTATTGTATGGTTGTTGATATTAATGCATTGGTATCAGTATTAGCATTCAGTATTTGTATGTCATTGGTTGTGGGAAATCTCCACAGAAAGACTCCTGGTATGTTTGTAAATCTCAAGCCTTGATATTTATTGCCTTGATTGCTATAAGCCTTGATTTATAAGCCTTGATAGTTTATCTATATAAGTATAGGGTTCTAAAGTTTTAGAGCATTTTGGGGACCTGATAGTAAATTTATGTAAGGTTTTGAAGTTTTAGAACATATTGGGTACCTAATAGTGCATCCGTATAAGATTTTAGTTCATCCATATAAGATTTTAGTGCATCTAGATTACCCAATAGTGCATCTAAGGTTTTAGAGCATTTTAGGAACCTAATAGTGCATCGTTTTAGATCGTTTTGGGCAACTGGTAGTGTATTTATGTAAGTATTTATGTATTTTAAAGTTTTAGAGCATCTTGGGTACCTAATAGTGCATCTATATAAGATTCTAGAGCATTTTGGGTACCCAATAGTGCATATATATAAGGTTCTAGAGCACTTTTGGCACCTAATAGTGCATCTATATAAGGTTTTAGAGCATTTTAGGAACCTAATAGTGCATCTATATAAGGTTTTAGAGCATTTTGAGCACCTAATAGTACATCTGTAAAAGGTTTTAGAGCATTTTGAGCACTTAATAGTACATCTGTAAAAGGTTTTAGAGCATTTTGAGCACCTAATAGTACATCTGTAAAAGGTTTTAAAGTTTTAGAGCATTTTGTTACCTGGTAGTGTATCTATACAAAGGTTTTAAAATTGTAGAGAATTTTGGGTTTTACGTAGGTTGTACATAGAAACCTATACATAAATTCTTTGCAACATGATCCTGTCTATATGGAAAAGGTTATAGGCTTTTAAAATGTTCTAATATGTTTTGTTTCCTTTGCAAACATGTAGGTGTTCCTTTTGTAAACATATAGGTGTTTCTTTTGTAAATATAATAGGTGTTTCTTTTGAAAACATATAGGTGTTTCTTTTGTAAATATAATAGGTGTTTCTTTTGTAAATTTAATAGGTGTTTCTTTTGTAAACATATAGGTGTTTCTTTTGTAAACATAATAAGTGTTTCTTTTGTAAATATAATAGGTGTTTCTTTTGTAAACATATAGATGTATCCTTTCCAAACATATAAGTTTCCTTTGCAAACACATAAGTGTTTCCTTTGTACTCATATAGATGCCTTCTTCATAAACATATAAGTATTTCCTTTGTAAACATCTCTATAAACATAGATGTCTCCTTCAGCACATGTGCTTCCTTTAGAAACATTTTTCAACCCATGGTTGCTATTCCTGAAAACTAGATCATATACATAAAAGATACACTTTTCGGAAGTGCGAGTTTTCGCTTTTTCTTATCTCTATGACGGCTTTTTCAAACGGGGTCGATGGTAATAGAAGACTCGTTAACATACTTTCTTCCTGCAACTATTTTGTATGCACGTGTTTCCCCTTCTTTCATCTGCTAAAGTCGCTCGATAGAGTGTAAAATTTTAACAAATATTTTCCTTCTCTGCTCCAGTGGTGGATGTCAATTCAGTGCTCGACTTTTTTTCAAATAGAGGGTAAAGAACTTTCACAGCGAGGGATATAAAAATTACGAAGATGGGATAAATAAGAAAACAAGTTCTATTGTATAGCGTTATGCTCTCACTCTCTGTGTTATAGTACTGTCTGCATCGATCTCTGTATAGGCTTGTGTGGTTTGTGTATCTTTATATGTGTGTATCTTTACATGTGTGTATCTTTACATGTGTCTTTATGTGTGTGTATCTTTATGTGTATCTTTATGTGTATCTTTAAGTGTTTGTATCTTTATTGTATATGTGTATCTTTATGCGTGTGTGTATCTTTATGTATGTGTATCTTTATGTATTATCCGTCTGTGTAGAGCACTTAAAAAAAGTAAAAGTTTAAAGACAAAAACTCGTCGTGATATCTAAAGCAGATGGGATAAAAGGGCTTTTATAAATAGCTGGGACATTTAACAGAGCACCAATCTCTGCATATTGGGACAAAATGTCATTGGAGTTGGGATTTCCTTTCTTTTTTGTTTCATTTCATCTCGCCTTGGAGTTATTAATTTCACGCAGCAATAAGCAATGAACTTTCGTATCTCTATCGACACTTAATAGCTTTCAAATATGGCACTTGAGCCATTAAGGGGACATCATTCGGCTAAGATTTTTGACAGTGGTACTTTTCTAATACAAAACCAACATTGGACAACCCGGACCATATTGTCGGTTCTGGCAATTCACACTCGGGTTAAATTTCGACTCGGGATGACAATTCTCATCCCGAGTCGAAATTAATTAATTAATTTAATTAAATAATTAAAATATGATAAGAATAATGTAATATATAAAAGATGATAAAGATTATTAGTGAATAGATGACTTTTCATCGTCATTATTATCACAATTGTCGTTACGCACTGTTTATTTACATAAATAAATTAGGGTGTTTTTGCATCGGCAATTGTAGTGTTTCTAATACAAAAAATGGTGTGATTATTAGACTAGAACGTCAGTCGTATGGAGACAATGAACCATTATGATTCGATCGAGATTGTGAAAGTTTTGTACGTAAAAAAGTGATTATCTCTGATGAGCGAAAAAGTATCATTGGGAGATTCAAGTTTTCACTCTTTAATGCGTGTACAGTGTAGTGTTCCTCACGACATGTCCTAGAAAGTTACATTTACAATTTTCAAATTTTCGTTTCAATTTCCAAAAAGTCAGTTTTCAATTTTGCCACTGAAATGTAGCAAATTCGTTGTAATTGTTGATGTCAAGCAAACGGAATTGTAAATATAAGATAAAGTATAGAAAGTATATAAAGAAGGAAAATGTACGAATTGGATAATTTCCGGTGAATTTTCTATTATCCGAAAGTGTCTTCTGAAAGTCTTTCCGAAGTCTTTTCTGGAAAAAGTGCCTTTTTCTTTCAATTTAATGGCGCCTGGTCGTTTCAATGCTCGCTCAATAACCGGCTTAATTATACATTTTGGAGTTAAT
This sequence comes from Ganaspis sp. Gsp50, assembly GCA_011057455.1. Lineage (NCBI taxonomy): Eukaryota > Metazoa > Arthropoda > Insecta > Hymenoptera > Figitidae > Ganaspis > Ganaspis sp. Gsp50. The sequence goes on from WNHD01000342.1 coordinate 35,035, forward strand.
TGCGTTTCGCTAATTATCAAGTGATTAAAATGCAAGCCTGGAATTGAAACTTGTCATTGAAACAATGCATTTTCTTGAATTCAGGAATAATTATGGGACCAAGATCCTTGACGATTACACGGTTTTCTCTCCAATTTTAGCATATACGTTTTTTGGGTAGAGAGACAACTGGAATAGAATTTGCTCTGACAAGTTAGGCTTGTGTGAATTAGAAAAGACCTTTTATGTGCACAATTGAGCGGCAATTTAAACATTTTGTTTGTTGTCAACAAAACGAGGATAATGAAGGACAGGGGAAAGGGAAGCAGATAAAAGACGGGAATTTCTATATATGTATGAATGAATGAGTGAGTGTTGAATGCTTGAATGAGAATACCTTTTCCCGTGGTTCTGTGTTCTATGACTCCTACGCAAAGTTATATCCGCAAGTATTCAGTCCTCTTGTGTCTAGTTTCTAGGCGCGCAAGTAGCAATTGTCGATAGTTTACAGTTTACAGTTAACACCTACGGTCATCAAAAGCGGAAATTGGAGACAGAAACCCGATAAGGGAACATTCTCGCCCTCCAAGAGTGCAAGGTCATTGTGAAATCTAATTAAGTGATCGTTTTCAGAATGAAAGTCAACTCTGTGTCCTTGAAGACAGTTTTTCAGGGTATTAGATGTGCTTCTATTCGGATTTTTGTTTTGTATGTGAATTTTGAGATTTGCTTGTTCATAGAGGAAGTTATGTTTTTTTGGGAGGTTTTTTTCAATGCCAATGTGCACCCAGAGAAAAGATTTATTTAAATTCAATATAATGTATTTGAAACAAATAATTGTATATTTGTCTCATAACCAACTAAATTATTTATTTGTTTTAAATAAATATTTTATTTGGCGGAAATAACATTTTTATTTGGCAGAAATAACATTTTTATTTGAATCAAATAAAATTTTATTTGAATCAAATAACATTTTATTTGAATCAAATACATTTTTATTTAAATCAAATAAATTTTTATTTAAATCAAATAAATTTTTATTTAAATCAAATAAATTTTTATTTATATCAAATAAAATTTATTTGGAACAAATAAATAAGTTACATAGTTGGTTCTGAGACAAATATACCATTTTTTTGGGTGTGAAAAGTGCTTTCCGATAGCATGAAAAGATTTTCATCTCGCAGGGTTTCTACAACTCTGGAAAACATGGAAAACCTGTAATTCTCTTGGAATTTTATTATTCCTACATGGAATCATGGAAATCTTGTGAAATTTTCATTTACATTATGGAAATTTTTTCTTCTTTTATTTCTTTACTTTATGATGTTTATTAAGTGTTAGTGAAATTAATAATATACTTTTTTTCACAGAAAAAAAACTTCAAAATATGTCAAAATATTGAAAATATTTACTTCTCATGTGTAAATATGTACTTCTAAGAAAATTACTTTAAAATATTTCAAAATACTTAAAATTACTTCAAAATATTTCAAAATACTTAAAATTACTTCAAAAGAATTAAAAATACTTAAAAAGTTTCAAAACTATTTCAAAATACTTAAAACTACTTTGAAATATTTCAGTGTAATTCAAAATACTTCAAAATAATGTGAAATACTTCCAAATAATGTGAAAAACTTCAAAATATGTAAAAATACTTAAAATGTCTTAAAAATATTTCAAAATACTTAAAACTATACCTTAAAATACTTAAGTAAAACTCCAAAAAATGTTAATATACATAAATTTACTTTAAAATATTAAAAAATACTTTACAATACTTTAAAATATTTCAAAATACTTAAAAATACTTCAGAAGATATAAAAATTATTAAAAGACTTAAAAATATTTCAAATTACTTAAAACTACTTTCAAATAATTCAGATTATGTACTTCAAAATATTTGCACATATTTCCAAATACTTACCAATACTTCAAAATATTTTAAAATACTTCAAAATATTTAAAAACATTTAAAAATATATTCTGAATTTAAATATTCTTCTGAATATTTAAATATACTTAAAATTATTTTTAAAAAAATTTCAAATACTTCCCAATGCTTCAAAATATTCAAAAATACCTAAAATCACTTTAAAATAATCTAGAATACTTAAAACTACTTTGAAATACTTCAGAGTACTTCAAAATTATTCAAAATAATGTGAAATGCTTCCAAATATGTAAACATACTTAAAATGTCGTAAAAATATGTAAAAATATTTCAAAATATTTAAAAGTACTTAAGATCTCTTAAAAATATTTCCAAATACTTAAAACTACCTTAAAGTACTTCAGATTACTTTTAAATATGAAAATATACCTAAATTTACTTTAAAATATTACGAAATACTTTCCAATACTTCAAAACATTTAAAAATGCTTAAAAAGTATTTAAAACATTCCAAAGTACTTAAAGATACTTTAAAATACTTCAGACTGCTTCAAAATACTTCAAAATACTTCAAAATACTTTAAAATACTTTAAAATACTTAAAATTACTTAAAAGAATATTTAAATATACTTCAAAATACTAAAAAATGCTTGAAATCTCTTGAAAATATTTCAAAATACTTAAAATGCCTTTAAAATATTTCATAATACTTCAAACTACTTCAAAATACTTAAGAATATCTAAAAATACTTAAGATTACTTAAAGATATTTCCAAATACTTACTAATAATTCAAAGTACTTCAAAATACTTAAAATGTCTTCAGAATACTTCTAAATACTCAAAACTACTTTAAAATACTTCAGAGTACTTCAAAATACTGAGAAATACTGGAAATACTTCAAAATATGTAAAAATACCTAAAATGACTTAAAAATATTTAAAAATACTTCAAATCTCTTGTAAATATTTTAAAAAACTTAAAATGCCTTAAAAATATTTCATAATAAAAATTCGTAATAAAAACTACTTTAAAATACTTCAAAATGTTTAAAAGTATTTAAAATGACTTCAAAATACTCAAGACAACTTCAAAATACTTACAAATATTTATAAATACTCAAGAATATTTAAAAATACCTAACATTACTTCAAGATATTTTCAAATTCTTCTGAATACTTTAAATGTTTAAAAATACTTGAAATGTTTTCAGAATATTCCAAAATGCTTAAAACTACTTTAAAATGCTTCAGGTTACTGCAAAATATTTCCAAATACTTCCACATATTCTAATATACTTCAAAGTATTTAAAAACACCTAAAAATATTTAAATATACTTAAATTTGCTTGAGAATACTTCAAACTACTGCAAGATATTTTAAAATATTTAAAAATACTTAAAAATATTTAATAATACTTAAGATTACTTAAAAATACTTCAGATTACTTAAGGATATTTCCAAATTCTTCCCAATACTTTAAAATATTTGAAAATATTAAAAATGTCTTTAGAATACTCCAAAATACTTAAAACTATTTTATAATACTTCAGATAACTACAGAATATTTCAAAAAACATGAAAATATTGCAAGAAATTTTAAAATACTTTAGAATATTTTAAAATACCTAAGAATACTTAAAGATATTTAAATATACTTAAGATTACTTTAAAGTTTTTTAAAATCTTCAAAAGCCTTACTACTTTAAAGGATTTTTAAAACTTTAAAGATTCTTCAAAATAGTTCAAAGTATTTAAAAATTTTATTATTTCAAACATTAAATAAACTACATAAAGATTTTACAATATTTGTTTTTTACAATGTTTAAAAAGTATTTAAGAACTTCAGAGTAATTCAAAATACTTCAAAATACCTAATAAAATTTATAAAATTAAAAATAATGACCTTGAATAAGTTATTATTTTTAAAATTTCATTTATGATTATTATTTGCTAGCTATTTATTTCTTTTTTATTAATAATTTACTTATTATCTATTTTTCTTTGTTGATTTTTGTTGCCAATTTGTTTGTTGGTAATTTTTCGTTGATGATTCATTTATCGGTGATTTCTTGTCCATATATGATTTATTTCTTATCGATTTATTATTGATTTCCCGTTGCTGATTGTTTTTCTTGTCATTTTGTTGTCGTTGCTTTTTGTTGTTGATTTTTTCGTCGATTATTTATTTGTCGATAATTTCATGTTTTCGATTTTTCTGCATTAGTAGGACTATTATAAGCATTTTGAGTACGAGAATGAGCATGTGAAAATATTCTTTTTGGTGTATATACTCACTGTAAAAGTCAATTTTTTAAGAGGCTTCAAAGGGTTTAAAGTTTGAAGCCAAAGGCAAAAGACGAACAGTCATAAAACGCAGCAATTGATGTTAAACTCAAACTGCACTCTGTACTGTTTATGGTGATTTTGGCAGCTGGTCAACGACCCAACCAGTAAACTTCCATCTCTTCTTTTATTGTACTCCGAATCGCCAAAACTCCTCGCTTTTTTACAATAAAATCGTAAACGCCATTCTCTGCCTATCACAAATCCCCAAAATTTTTCTACATGGCCATTTTTAATTTATTTAATATACAGTCACTCTACAAATAGTGACACTAAAACTCTATGAATAGTGCCACTAAAACTCTACAAATAGTGCCACTAAAACTCTACTAATAGTGCCACTAAAACTCTACAAATAGTGCCACTAAAACTCTACAAATAGTGCCACTAAAACTCTACGAATAGTGCCGTTTTTCTTCACTCGAGCGTCCTTTGTGCTTTGTGCAAAATTTGCGGTACTATACGCGACGCTCTGCGCGTAAAAAGGGACCTTAGATGTAAAAAATTATAGGTTATGTTTAATGACAGTTCTACAGCTTCCTCTTTAATGATTTGCACCCGAAAAGAGTTTTTCTTGATATAGTATATATACAAAAAGGGTTCACAGAAAGCTCCTTCTGGTTCACGCGCAGAGGCAGTTATTGCACGCGGCCCCACAATTGAACCTCTTTATAATCGTATTTTTTCAATCTTTTCACATTTACAATAATTAACTAATATTATCATAGATCTTGTCATAGTTTGAAATTATATATTAATTATGCATTTTACATATTTTGTCATTTATAACCTTGTAAATTGGAAAGTTCAATTTATCGATACATAATTGCATTGTAGAGTTTTATACCCCGTTAATTTTTACTTTCTGAAATTTGTCGGTTCAGTTTATTGGTCTAGTTTTTTTTCTCTTCTTTTTTTCTTAGTTTTTATTACACGCTGAAAAAGAGCATTTGTCTCTTGGTGGTAAAATGTTAATAACACTGCCTCTTTTTATTGTATATACGGAGCATAAAATTTATAGGATTTATTTCATGCTTCACTTGTTATACATTAGTTTCGAAAGTAAAAACGTTATTAAAAGATTTGTCATATAAAATCTCCTATTGGCGTATATATAAATAATTCTTTGAGTTTCGAATTCGACAGATTTATAGAACTACTGCCTACATTCATTTCCGTATATGCGACGATTGTTTGCATGCCAATAACATATTCACGGCACATTGAATCGTTTATAAGCGAAAGCGGCAAACAATTTAATTACTAGCGCTGTTATAAATTGCAAGCATAGTTTTATCCTTAATTGAACAATTTTCGCAGTCACAAAAGAGTTTAAGTGTTTATTTTCACACATTCAAAATTTGGATTTTTTTTTTGTTATTTAGTGTCTTTTTTGGTTAATTTTCTATATATGTTTTTTAATACATTTTTTGTAATAATAATAATAATAATGATGATGATGATGATGATGATGATGATAATAATAATAATAATAATAATAATAATAATAATAATTTGTTTTTTGTTTTTTGTTTTTTGTTTTTGTTTGTCTATTTGTTATCTATTTCTCTATTGTTCATTTCTTATTTCCTTCTTCATTTTCTATGTTTTTTTCATAAAATTTTATTCTACTTTTATCACTTATTGTTCGTTTATTATTCCTTTTGTTCATTTTAATAGAAGCGGAAAAATTGCAATTGCAGATGATAAAATAATGAAAGTACACTGAAAAAAAGAAGTATTGTTTTCAGCTCATTTTTGACTGGAACCGTTTAAATAAGTGTCAATTTGGACTGATTTTAAGACCAAAAAATGACTTAGTTTTGTTTTAAGCCACAAAATTAACTGATTGTGCGTAAACGGCTTAAGACTCTTTTTTCTGTGTAATTATTAAATTAATGTTTGATAATTAAAAGCAATTATTAAATTAATGTTTGATAATGAAAGTAATTATTAAATTAATGTTTGATAATTAAAAGTATTAATTTAATGTTCGATAATTAAATGTTTGATAATGAAAGTAATTATTAAATTAATGTTTGATAATTAAAAGTATTAATTTAATGTTTGATAATTAAAAGTAATTATTAAATTAATTTTTGATAATGAAAATAATAATTAAATTAATGTTTGATAATTAAAAGTAATTATTAAATTAATATTTGACAATGAAAGTAATTATTAAATTAATTTTTGACCATGAAAATAATTATTAAATTAATGTTTCATAATGAAAGTACCTAATTATTAAATTAATGATTGATAATTAATAATAAATTAAATCAATGATTGCAAAAGCGTAATTCTTGTGTTAAAAAGAATAAAAAATCGGTTTTTAAAATAAAGCGCGAGATTCTCAGAAGAAAGATTTTTTTTCTATTCTCATTACATTTAATTTACATATCTTTTCTCTCGTTAGTTATTTCTTCATTTTTTCTTCTTTTTTTTTGTGTAGTAACAACTTATACCTGGATTATGTAAATTAAGTATCTAATTTAGTGACAAATTCTTTTAACCGACAGTTATTGAATAAATTTGAATTTGAATTTGAATTTCTTTCATCAATTCTAAGAACATAGAAAACATTTTGCCTGCTTCCATTTTCTGAAACTGGCGATTTTCAACAATAAGTAGTGGATAATTTTCTTGGTATTTTCAAGATAAAGTCTTGAAGGACGAATCTTGAGTCTTGATTCATTTGGGTCAAAGTAAAGGATGCCTTGCTCAATTATACTTTATTGGTAGAATCTTTATTTTAGACTATTAGAGGGTTCAATTGTACTTGCTGAAGATTTATTGTCTGTCAGTTTGAACGCGTCTCTTTGCTCTAACGGTAAAATTCAAGCTGTAAACAAATCAATTTATATTACTCGGCGAGAAAAATCTTCATATATATATCAATCACTGTTATTTTGTAAATCTCTCTCGTCAATTGCTTATCGATTTCACTATCTTTTTTATTTTAGAAATCGATGAGATTCAGTAAAAATAAAAAAGGTTTCAGCTTGTGCAGTGTGTTATTAATTATTTATTATTTATTATTCGCTTTTTCATGTGTACCCTCTCGGGTTCTTACGTATCTGAGCCCACATTTTCACCTAATTGCGTCCGTAGCCGACTTTTATTAGAATTACACGTTATTAATTATTTATTTTTTATTATAATTTTTTGGTATTTATTTTTTGTTTTTATTTCAACAGCAGGATTTCTATAACTCTGGAAAACAGAATTTTCGTGGAATTTCATTATTTTTCATGGAATCATGGAAATCTCATGGAATTTTCATATATAGAATGGAAATTTATTTTTATCTTTTATTTCCTTACTCTATGATGTTTATTACGTTTCATAATAGTTTTTTAATAATTTTTTATAATAGTATACTTCTTTTTGTAGAAGGAAGCTTCAAAATATTTAAACTACTTGAAATGTCTTTAAAATATTTAAAAATACTTCAAAATACTTCAAAATACTTAAAATTACTTAAGATTATTTCAAAATATTTCAAAATATTTAAAATACTTAAAAATACTTAAAAATAGGTACTTAAAATTACTTCAGATTATTTCAAAATATTTCAAAATATTTAAAATGCTTAAAAATACTTAAAAATACTTAAAAGTACTTAAAATTACTTCAGATTATTTCAAAATATTTCAAAATATTTAAAACTACTTAAAATTTCTTTAAAATATTCTAAAAAACTTAAAATTACTTTAAAGCATTTCAGACTACTTCAAAATACTTCAAACGATATAAAAATACTTAAAATCTCTTGAAAATATTTCAAAATAATTATAACTGTCTTAAAATACTTCAGATTACTACAAAATACTTTAAAATATTTAAAATTAATTGGAATTAAATCCAAAATTTGCAAAAACTTTCCAATATTTCAAAATATTTGAAAACACTTGAAGATACTTAAAAATATTTAAATACGTATACTTGAAAATACTTAAAAATGTTTAAAATACTTGAAAATATTTCCAAATATTTAAAAATATTGAAAGACAGAAAATAATTCAAAATATTTAAATATACTTAAAATTAATTCAAATTTATTGAGACTACTTTAAAATACTTAAAAGTATTTTTAAAAAAATAGAAAAAACTTAAGATTACTTTGAAATATTCCCAAATACTTCCCAATACTGCAAAATACTTCAATATATTTAAAAATACATTAGAATTGCCTTAAAATATTTTGAAATACTTCCCAATGCTTCAAAATATTTCAAAATGCATTAACATTACATTAAAATATTTCAGACTACTTCAAAATACTTTAAGAGATTTAAAAATACTTCAAATATCTTTGAAATATTTCCAAATAATTAAAAATGTTTTAGAATACTTCAGATTACTTCAAAATACTTTAAAATAGTTCAGAATAATAGAAATTAATTAAAAAATTTCCAAAAAGTAATAACTAATATTAGTTATTAGTTAGTAATAAATCTAATATTTCAAATTATTTGAAAACACTTGAAAATACTTAAAAATATTTAAATATTTAAATATCATTGAACTTACTTTAAATTTATATTTAAAATACTTGAAAATATTTCGAAATATTTAAAAATATTTAAAGACAGAAATTAATTCCAAATATTTAAATATACTTAGAATTAATTCAAATTTATTGAGACTGCTTCAAAATACTTAAAAGTATTTAAAAATACTTGAAAATACTTAAGATTACTTTGAAATATTTCCAAATGCCTCAGACTGCTTCAAAATATTTCAAAATATTTAAAAATACATTAGAATTACCTTAAAATATTTCGAAATACTTCTCAATGCTTCAAAATATTTAAAAATATATTAGAATTACCTTAAAATATTCCAGACAACTTCAAAATACTTCAAAAGATTTAAAAATACTTCAAATTTCTTTAAAGTATTTCCAAATAATTAAAACTGTTTTGAAATACTTTAGATTACTTCAAAATACTTTTAAATAGTTAAAAATAATAGAAATTAATTAAAAAATTTCCGAAAACTTTCTAATATTTCAAATTACTTAAAAACTCTTCAAAATACTTAAAAATACTTGAACATACTTCAAATTGATGTTTAAAATACTTGAAAATATTTCCAAATATTTAAAAATATTTAAAGACACAAAATAATTTAAAATATTTAAATATACTTAAAATTAACTCAAATTTATTGAGACTATTTGAAAATACTTAAAAGTTTTTAAAAATATTTGAAAATACTTAAGATTACTTTGAAATAGTTACAAATACTTCCCAATACTGCAAATTTTTAAAAATATTTAGATTGTCTACAGAGTATTACAAAATACTTAAAACTAAGTTTTTTAAAATGCTTCAGACTGCTTCAAAATACTTCAAAATATTTTAAAATATTTAAAAATACATTAGAATTTATCAAAAAAGGTTTTATGCCAATTACCTTAAAATGTTTACAAATATTTGCCAATGCTTCAAAATATTTAATAATAATTAAAATATCTTTTAAATATTCAAAAATCCTTAGAATTACTTTAAAAAACTTCAGAATACTTTCAAGGCATTTTAAGTATTTTTAATTATTTTGATGTATTTTGAAGTATAGTCTGAAGTATTTTAAAGTAATTCTAAATATTTTTGAATATTTACACTGAAAAAAAAGAGTGGCTGGGACAGCCAATTCGTTGGATAAATGGGAGCCATCCAATTAATTGGTTGAGGTATCCAATTCGTGGATGTCAAGTAACTTTTCAGTTGGATATGACATCCACGAATTGGATACCTCAACCAATTAATTGGATGGCTCCCATTTATCCAATGAATTGGCTGTCCCAGACACTCTTTTTTTTCAGTGTAAGTGTTATTAAATAATTGAGGTATTTTGAAGTATTTTGAAGTATTTTGAAGTATTTTGAAGTATTTAGAAGTATTTTGAAGTATTTTAGAAAGTATTTGGAAATATTTTTAATTAATAGTAAGTATTTTCAAACGTTTTGAAGTTTTCGAAAGTATATAGAATTATTTTAAAGTAATTCTAAGTAATTTTAAATATTTTAGAGAATTTTGAATTAATTTCGAATATTTTAAACGATTTTGAAGCAGTTTTAAATATTTTAGAGGATTTTGAAGTAGTTTTAAATATTTTAGAGGATTTTGAAGTAGCTTGAACTATTTTAAAGCAATTCAAATTATTTTTAAATATTTTTAAGTCTTTCGAAGTAGTCTGAAGTATTATTGTTGAAATTTTTTTTAAAAAAACTTATTGAAAAATAGAAAAAGGGAAAAAATACTTGAGTCTAGGTGTTTTAGGGAAAATATCCTCAAGAAAAGTGAAAAGTAAGGGGAAAATGGGAATAAAGGGGAAAAAGGGAATAAAGGAGAAAAAGGGGATTAAGTAAAAATGGGAACGAACTGTGACCCCTTCGTGAACTGTGGATAAATTAAAACCACAGAGAGTGAAAATTTCAATTTAAAAAGGGCAAACGTTTGACTTTTCGTCTATAATGAGCGTCAGCAGTAGTTTGCGAAACGCGTGACAATTGACCCAAATTATATGGGCAAAATTGTTCTTGAAGGAAGAAAGCAAGTGTTAGCATAACTTATTGTTACTAACAACAAATTGGAAGAATATAAATGAGAAAGCAGCGACAAGGGTGGCTTAATGAGCCAATCATCTGGGGACAAGAGAGAATAATTTGAAGCAAGTCCGACAACCCCTGGAGAGTGTTTAGACTTTTAGAGTGTAACCCTGGGCGGCCAACTAAGATATTCATAGCAACATTTCCAGACCCCCGGTGTCATCCACGATCTAATTGTAAACGACACGTTCCGGCAGTTAAGAAACTCTTCCATTTTTAGACAAGCCTTAACGCTTAATTTCATTCTAAATTAGAAATCCGTCCAAACGGGGGTAATTTGCTTTAGACGTACAGAAATAATGTAATTAGGAGTGAGTGAAATAATGTAATTAGAAATGAGTAAATGAAATAATGTATTTAGAAATGAGTAAATGAAATAATGTATTTAGAAATGAGTAAATGAAGTAATGTAATTAGGAAAGAGTGAATGAAATAATGTAAATAAATGAGAGAAGTAAAGTAAATGGAAACCAAAATAGTAATCGATAAATCTTATTTTGTATTAAAAGACGAGGGACAAGGCAAATCTTTTAATAATTGATAGATTTGCTGTACCAGAGGCATTTTGGTTTTTGAGTTATAATTTTAGTGGACTTGTGAATTATAGAAAAAATTCTATACAGTTTTGGTTAAAACAGCTTAATGTCCGCTATTTCAGACTATTTAAAGAAGCGTTTTTCATTTAGAAAATGGTCATTTATGTCATGAACAAGTTTCTAACGAAATTGACATAATTCTTAAGGGCATACAGTGACCTCATCCACCAAGTTAAGACTTGAACATTTTTCTTCCATTTTTGTTAATTTTTCTTTTCTAAATTTAGCTTAACTTATTTTTAATCGATTACATAGAAAAGCGTGAAAGTCGTTGTCGATACGTGTCATTTTATTGCATAGTTATGTACAGTCAACTCTATGAATAGTGCTACTAAAACTCCATGAATAGTGCCACTAAATCTCTATGAATAGTGCCACAAAATTTCTATGAATAGTGTCACTAAAACTATACGAATAGTGCCGCTTTTCTTTTGTTCTCATTCGAGCGTCCTTCATTTCTTTAATATTCAAACTTGTGTAAATCTGCGGCACTATTCGTAGAGTTGCCTGTATTAAAAAATGCTATATATTATAGTATAATAGTACATATTATAGTATAGTACATATTATACAGTATATTATACATTCGGGTTAAACTTAATGAAAACATTGTTCGAATGATTCGTAAAAAAATAGTTTAAACAGCTTTTGTATCAGAATAGTTGGAACATTTTTTAATAACAGACTTTCACTTTTGATTCATTCGGATATCGTAGGCCTAGAATATTGAAATGTAATATTCCCTTTTCTTATTTTAATTGCCTTTCGACATTATAGCTGTTATTATATTGTTAAATGGATGCTATATACCTTAGAAAATTACAAGCTATCGAACAGTTGTAATTAATAATTACCTGGTTATTTCTAAAGTATTAATATTAACCATCATTATGATCATTTGGCCTGCAATTACGGTTTTCAATACACTAATTATGACAAGTTGTGTTCAAATAAACGTAATTTAGAGAAGCCGGAAATACAAATCTCGGATTAAAGAAACATCTTGACAAATGTCCTCAATTTTAAACATTTGAACATAATGGGTTTCGAAACCATACTGCATAGATACTTTGGTATTTAATTCATTTAAAGAATCACTAATGCAAACAATTTATAACTAGTGGTAAATTATCATCATTTCATGAAGATTTTGCTTCCTCATAGAGAAAAGAATTTCAAGTTTTTAAGTAAATTTCTAATAAAATATATATTTA